>OZ024831.1:77473262-77780762 GCA_964016985.1 Anodontia alba
CCGAAATCCAAGATGGCCGCCATGGCCACCATCTTGAATGTCTATTTTTCGCTTCTTCTCCTGAAACTGACTTTAAACTTGAGAGGAAGCATTGGGGTGAATTGTAGATCAAAATAGCTAAAATCATTCTGATCGGAAATCCAAGATGACCGCCATGGCTGCCATCTTGAAAATCTATTTTTCGCTTCTTCTCCTAAACCGCAAGGCCAATTGACTCCAAACTTGGTAGGAAGCATCAGGGTGACCTGTAGATAAAAAAGAGCTAAAATCGTTCCGATCAGGAATCCAAGATGGCCGCCATGTCCGCTATCTTGGAAATCTATTTTGCACCTCCTGAACCGAAAGGCCAATTTATCTGGTAATCAGGTGAGCGATACAGGGCCATTTTGGCCCTGTTGTTTAATTTGCAGTAAGGGTTATACAATACACATTAATGCCAATCACTGCTGAAGTCAGCTAACCATAAGATGGCACTTTCCTACTGTAAGTCGTTCCAAGGCTCATAGCCTCGTTAGTAGAATTATAAGCCTCTGTAGGACCGTACTGTACATTTATTGTTTCATACTGCTTCATACTAGTCATATTTTATTTTCTGTCATTATTAATTCAGGTTTTCTGTGTGCAAAGAGCGTGGTTCCTGACTGGACTGTACATTCATTGTTGCATACTGCTCATAGTAATATTCTGGTCATATTTTGTTTCCTGTTCATAGAAATATACAGGTCATATTTTGTTGTCGTTTACTATTCAAGTTTTCCGTGTGCAAAAAGCATGGTTCCTGACTTGACTGTACATTCATTCTTGCATACTGCTCATAGTAATATTCTGGTCATATTTTGTTTCCTGTTCATAGAAATATACAGGACATATTTTGTTGTCGTTTACTATTCAAGTTTTCCGTGTGCAAAAAGCATGGTTCCTGACTTGACTGTACATTCATTGTTGCATACTGCTCATAGTAATATTCTGGTCATATTTTGTTTTCTGTTACTATTTAATTCAGGTTTTCTGTGTGCAAAGAGCAAGGCTCCTGACCGGACTATACATTCATTGTTTCATACTAGTAATGTACTGGCGATATTGCGCTATCCTCGGCGCTATCTATTAGTTTTAGAAAACACATTGACCCTAATTTTGTTTACAGTGAAAGTAGATTTGGTTAACTCCTCCCAGAAGAGCACAATTTTCCTTAAGCCCCTGGACACTCATTAATGCCACACTTGTCTTGTATTTTAAGGTAAAAGTGAAACAAATTAGACGAGTGATACAAGGTTATCTGAAATGATTTTAGGCCACAAGTGTTTTTATTCTAAGGTCACCATTTTAAAAAGGATGGGGAAAACACATAGGGCTATGCAATCTGGAAAAAATCGTTATCTAAACGATAAAATGGGACATTTCTGGTCTTATGTTTGCATTGCGTACTATTCGCATACCGGTATGAGCTATAATGTGTAGAAATAGCGAACACTCTGATCAGCCTGTACATCCGCGTAGCGTGTTGTGAGATTTAATTGTCCCTCACTGAAGACATCTTACATCCTCTGTTTCCAGCCCATCGCCCTCCACCGCCCCCCACCCACCTCACCGAACCCATCCCTGTTTTTCTAGTACGCCTTATATTACATAGGCTTAGCGAGAGTTTACCAGTCGTTACTACAGTAAAACAGTGAAACGGGATTAAAGAAACAAATATAGCTACAAGAACCGAATGACAGAAAAATTGCAGAATCGACTGGAGCCAGTCAAGCTGTAAAGATATAAATCTAATTTTTCACAGATCTGTAGAGTTCCCTGCTGGGGTTAGATCAACATTTCCATGATGAAAAACCGTTAAAGCACCTAAGCCAGTTTTATGCATGACATTAAGAGTCGGTGGAACTCACCAGTCTCTAGTGACCAGACTTAAAAGTCATAATTTTGGTTTTATTTTAGTGCGTTATCAAACAGGGTTATAAGAATAACTATTCAGTCACTGGAGACTGGGGCCAGTCTAACGGTGTGCTGGATATATTCTCTGGGGCTTAGAAATTGTATTTGGCCAGCAGAAACAATCATGTTCAAGCTCAGGTCTTACATAGGTGATAAGGTACCATGTTGCTTGTCACCGCTTGTCGTAGCTAAGGTGATATAGCTATTTAACGAAAGGGATAAAAGAAAACCACAGTGAAGAACACCAACATCAACTGAATGTGTTCTCCGAAGGAACAGTCCAAAAGTAAAGAAACAGACCAGGACAACCCCATCTTACCTGAGCAGATCCAGGTCGGAGAGCCGCAGAACCCTGCGTCTGCTAAGTTTGCCAAAGTACACTGTTGCACTGCTTGCCAAAGTACAGGATTTTTTGTAAACTTACAACAAATAAAACTTGTAACGGTATTTTCAGAGAAAAACAACTGTTCCCCAACCGAGCATTGTCAGTTTATCTACTGTTGTGACCTTGAAAATTAGCTCAAGATCACCAAAATCTAATTAGTTCTTTGTTATGTCCCAATTATACATCCATGAAAATTTGGTAAGAAACCAACTATTGGTTCACCAAAATCAATAAGTCCCCCTCCCGTAGGTTGCGGGACGTAACAAACTTAACACTTGCAAACTCACATCAAACAAAACAAAACTGAAAATCTAAAATAATTCTGTCCAAAGGCATTTTGCTGACATTTACAAACGGTGTAGACATAGACCAGATGCCGCAGAGCTCCGAGTCTGATCAGTGTCACCACTGTTTGCTTAATGCACAGGATTTTGTGTAAATGTACTTAAAAATCTGACACCACTTAAATTCAAAATAGATACGTCAAAAAAAAAACAAAAAAAAAAAACTGGCACTTTTGGAACATTGACAAACAATGTAAACCCAGATCAGACGCCTTAGAATGAGTGAATGCGGCGCCTGATCAGGGTCTTCACTGTTTCCATAATTTACAGGAACTTTTATGAAGCTTATGGACCAGTCGTTTATAGTCCCGGCCCCTACGGGACCGTGGAATAGCGGGGCTTTTAGCTTTTCAGTTTTTAAAGCCCTGCTAAACTCCCTGCACTTTTGTGGTAGAATCCCTGCTTAAAGCCTCGGCCTCACGGAGACTGACAATATTAATGAAGACCAATAAATGACCTGGGCCATTTGTATAAACTTTCTTCCCCTACGAGTCCCATAGTGGTTCCAAATGAAATTTGGCTTCAACTGGCCAAGTGATTTCAGAGACACACACACTCGCGCACGCACACACACACACACACACACATACACACACACACACACACACATGAGCGTATGTATGTATGTATGTCAGTAAAATTAGGCAAAGGATATTAATTCATTTTCATGGAGGTAAAATAAAACAAAAGTAATGTATCCCCCACTGAAAAAGGGAGACTACTTCGTGACAAAGTCCCTACATCCTGCATGTGTTTTAGTTACCTCAGTGAAAATAAACGCCTTACAGAAAAAAAAAAAAAAAAAAAAAAAAAAACACACACAAAAAAAAAACAGGAATTCAGCTATTATCACTAAAACTAAAAGTATCATCATTCCGGAGACGTTGGCTTTTTTGCAAAATCACTGCAAAGAAAAAAAGAATTGTGAGCTACTTGCCCGCCTCTCGGTACTTTCAGTGCTTTAATTAGAGTAAGCATTTTCATACTGTTGGTATTTTTCGGGGTAGCTTTTCAGACCCCCAGAAGCACATCCCCGTTAAAATACGCCCCCGGGATGCTTTCAGCTGACTAGCTGTGGTGCACTTGTAGCCGGTCTACTATACACTACTGATAAGCATTAACTCGATCAAGTCCATCTGTTATTCCTATCAAGTATCCAATTTCAAGTAGCTACATTTCCTCACGTCAGTAACACAGGATTTATAATAGAGTGTGTACTTCATAAACTAACAACGGAAAAAATCTGTGTGGATGTTTGTTCTAAATATTGTTTGAATTTTGTTTCTAGCCGATAGTAATTCAATAAATAAGGAGTATCACCAGTAGATGTATTGCTTGAAATTTCAAAAAATTACCAAACAATTCCACAGTAAGTATTGCATTTAAATACAGTTATTTGGTAAGTTCCGGTGTACCGGTTTATCTTGCACCCTGGGTAGCTGCCCCCCCCGCCCCCCCCCCGGGATAAAGCTGCCTCTGGGTAGCTTGCTACCCCCAGGGTGAAGATACCCGGGGTATCCCCCTACCTGGGCAGCTTGCCCCCCCCCCACCCTCGGGGTGAAGATACCCTGACCTGGACAGCTTGCTCCCCACCCACAGAAAACCTGACAACTTTATTCAGAAAGATTTTATTCTTTTTAAATAAAAAAAATCCTTATAATGGGAACATTGGAAAACTGATTATTTTTTATATGCATATGCATCCTTACCTGATAGGAGGAAACTGAGAGCCTGAAAACCTGGCAGACTTTCCTATTGAACAGTTATTTGAATATTCGTAATATTGACAATTTCCTAATTCTCTAAACTGAAGGTGTGTGTGTGCGTCGGGGGGGGGGGGGGGGGGGCGTGGTGGTGGTGGTGGTAGGGGGGGGGGTGAGGAGGTTGGGTGTGTGTGTGTGGGGGGGGGGGGTAAGTTACAACAATGGCCTGTCAGCACAACAATTCAGTATTTTTTTT
Source organism: Anodontia alba (assembly GCA_964016985.1). Lineage (NCBI taxonomy): Eukaryota > Metazoa > Mollusca > Bivalvia > Lucinida > Lucinidae > Anodontia > Anodontia alba. The sequence goes on from OZ024831.1 coordinate 77,477,883, forward strand.
TCTCTTTTAAATAAAAATTCTTACAACAGAAGCATGGCAAAACCGATTGTTTATGTACATATTTTTACTGTTTAGGAGGAAACTGAGAGCTAGATAGTTTGCACCTATGCCATAAAACCTGGCACTCCTTTCCAAAAGATAGTTTATCTCTTTTAATAGACTTTCCTATAGAAATAGTGATTTTAATATTCATAATATTCACCATTACCTGTTTTTCTCCAGGAGGTGTGTGTGTTTATGTGTTATGGGGGGGGGGGGGGGGGGGGGGTGTATGGGGTGGTAAGATACCAAGGCCTGGGCATCTTTCGGCCCCATACCACCCCTGCACCCACCCACGCCACCGAAAACCGGACGGAACTTTATTCAGAAAGATTTAATTCTTAAATATAATCTTTATGATAGAAACATGAGAAAACTGATTTTTTTTTTATGTGCATATGCATCTTTTACCTGATAGGAGAAGATTAAGGCCCAGAATATAGTGGCCTTAGAAGCTAGTACCTATGCCAGAAAACCTGGCAGACTCCATTCCAAAAGATAGTTTATCACTTAATAGACCTTCCTATTGCACAGTCATTTGACGACCATTACCTGTTTTTCTCTACACGGGAATGGGGTGGAGGGTAAGATACCGTGGCCTGGGCAGCCTCCCCCGTCCCCCATCCCCTCGCCTCCAGAAGACCTAACAACTTTATTCAGTAAGATTTGTTTTTCTTTAAAATAAAACTCCTTATACCAGAAATATGGCAAAACTGTTGTTTTTTTGTTTTGTTTTTTTATGTGCATATGCATCTTTTACTGGATAGGAGGAAATTAAGATCCAGATTAATTTTCTGAGGCTGGGAGCGAACCGCTAGGTCCACAGTATTTTGGCCCTAACCCCTTCCCATAAAGAGAAAAATAGATAAAAGCAGGTATTACTACAAGTCTAACATCTGTGCATTAGAAATTTAAGTTGAAAATTATTAACTAGCTTTTCTGATCTGAGTTTACCAAGTTTCCAGTTTCCAGGGGTGAAGGGCAAGCTGGTATCTCTCCCCGCCACCCCCCCCCACCCACCCCCAACACACACACATTCCTCCTCCCCATCCTGTCTTGAGAACAATAGATAAAAGAAATTAATAATGAAAATATTCAAATGACCTGTTAAATGGGAAATTGTTTTAAAAAAGATAAAAAAAATAAATTCTGAACTTTGTTTACAAGGGAGCAAACTGCTGGGGCTATAGTATTTTGGTCCCAGTCCCCTTCCCGTAAAGAGAAAAATAAGTAAAAGCAGGTATAACTACAGTTCTAATGTTCAAATTTATGTTTAAAATGATAAGAAAAAATTTTCTGATTTAAGTTGCCTAATTTCTTTGGCTGCGAATGAGTCGGGGGGGGGGGGGGGGAGGGGGGGCTCCCCAGGGTAGGGGATGTTACACCCATTCCTTCCTGGAAGAAAGACAGGTAACAGTAAAATATCAGAATTATTCAAACGTTCTGTTCAATATGAAATTCAATTAAAAACGATAAAAATAATACATGTATTCTGAACTTTGTCTACAAGATTTTCTGAGGTTGGGAGCGAACTGCTAGGGGCCACAGTATTTAGGCCCCAATCCCCTTCCCGTAAAAAAATCAGGTAAAAGCAGGTATTACTACAACTCTAATGTCTATGCATTAGAAATTTATATTTAAAATGATTCAATAACTTTTCTGACCTGAGTTTACCAAGTTTCCATGGGTGTTAGGCAAGCTGCCCAGGCCAGAGTACCATCCCTGGGAGGCAAGCTGCCCAGGCCAGGGTATCTTCAGCCCGTGGGGGGTTGGGGGGGAAGCTGCCCAGGCCAGGGTATCTTAACCCCCACCCTTTCCTGCCTGAAGAAAGATAGATAATTATAGAAATATTCAAATGATCCGTTAAGTGGGAAAAGATAAAGAGAAAAGTAGGTAAACGCAGGTATTATTACAAGTCATAATGTCTCTGCATTAAAAATGTTATTTAACTTGATTAAAAAAAACTTTTCTGATCTGAGTTTGCTAAGTTTCCATTGGAGTTTTGGGGAGGGGGGGGGGGGCGGGGTGCCAAGCTGCCCAAGCTAGGGAATTCACCCCAGGGGCCAGGCAGGCCAAGGTATCGCACTCCCCACCCCTTCCTGTCTGAAGAAAGATAGAAAATAGTAGTAAATCATAGAAGTATTCAAACAACCTATTAAATGGGAAATTGTTTTAAACAAGAGAGCCCTAATTCATTCACTTGAGCATCATTGTCTCCAACCTTCATCAGTTACTTCAACTATCTAATGCAACATAGTATATTCTAAAAGACTATCAACTTCTCTTCAGAGGACTGTCTATGCTTTAATATAGTGTCATCCAAGAAACATTTCTGCCAAATCATTTCAAAATATGGCTAGTAGACTGGCTCCAGTCTCCAGTGACTAAACATTTTTCTCATAATCCTGTTTGATAATCCACTAAAATAAAACAAAAAAAAAACTATCATGACTATAAAGGCTGGTCACTAGAGACTCTAGTGACCAGCCTTTATAGCCATGTCGATATTACTTTGGTTTTATTTTAGTGGATTAGCAAACAGTTTATAAGAAAAAATATTTTGTCACTAGAGACTGGAGCCAGTCTATATGGCTAGTAGTTTCAGAGGAAACGCTTATTTGTTTATGAAAAAAACTACTGACCTACCAGGGTGGGGCCATTTCTGACCCCAGGGCTATAATTTGAACAATCTTAGTATAAGGCCACTGGATAAAGTTACATAACCAAATCTGGAAGCCCTAGGCCTAATGATTTCCGACAAGAAGAGTTTTTCAAGAGTTTCACTATACAAGTCTCTATAAAACTAGTGACCCCTAGGCAGGAGTTATTTTTGACCCAAGAGCTATAATTTGAACAAAATTGGTAGAGGTCTACTAGATGTAGCTACATACCAAAGTTGGTAGCCCTAGGTCTTATGGTTTCTGACTAGAAGATTTTTCAAATTTTTTCTATATAAAACTAGTGACCCCCGGGTAGGGGCCATTTTTGACCCCAGGGCCATAATTTGAATAATTTTGGAAGATACAAAATTTAATAGCCCTCGGCCAGTCGGCCTTATAGTTTCGAATAAGAAGATATTTAAAGACTTTGCCACTTGGTTGCCATGGCAACCAGAATTTTGCTGAGATTCCAATTCTTTGAACAACTTTCAGTAAGTACCTCCCAAAGATCATCCCTGTGAAGTTTGGTCCATATTGGCCCAGTGGTTTAGGAGGAGATTTCAATTGTTGACAGACGACGAACGACGGACGGACAGACGACGGCCAACGGACTCAGGAGTACTGGCCTATTAGAATAGCTCAATGAGCGCTATGTGCTCAGGTGAGCTTACCGTATATTGATATTGGTCCAGTGGTTTCTACAAGAAGAAGAGTTTTAAAACTTCCTACAGAGATATAATAGGGAAAATAATCCCCGTTCGTGGTGGCGAATCATGATGGCTTGAACACTTTTGGTAGAAGGTCCAATGATTTCTGACAAGATTTTTTTAAAGTTTTCTATAGAAATATATAGGGAAAATAAGCCCCAGCCCCTGGTGCCATGTATTTTTTTTATCAAATCATCATGGCTTGAAACATCTTGGTAGAGGGAGACCAAAGGAACATTTCTGATGAATTGTATTGAAATCGGCCCAGTGGTTTCTGACAAGAAGGTTTAAAAAGCTTTCTGTATAGATATATACGGAAAAGAAGCCCCACCCCACTTGCAGCCATGTTTTTGACAAATCATGACGGCTTGAACAATCTGGATAGACGGTCACCAAACGGACATTTCTGCCAAGCACTTTTCAATCGGTTCAGTAGTTTCTGACAAAAGCCTTTTTGATAAATGCATAGGGAAAATAAGCCCCGCCGCCTTGGCGGCCATGTTTTTTTTTTTTTTTTTTTTTTTTTTTTTTTTTTCGAATTATGACGGCTTGAACATCACCAAACGAACATTTATACTGAAATCGGTCCAAGGGTTTCTAACAAGAAGATTTTTAATGTTTTCTGTATAAATACATAGGTAAAATAAGCCCCCACCCCTAGCGGCAATTTTTTGGACGATCAATGACGGCTTGAACACTCTTGGTAGAGGGTCACCAAAGGACAATCCAGCCAATTTATATTGAAATCGGTCAAGTGATTTCTAACAAGGAGATTTTTAAAGTTTTCTATTTAGATTATTTAAGGCCAAGAAAATAAATGTCTTGTTTCCGGTTACATCAAAATGATTTTGTGGGTACGTAAGTAGGTAAACTTTTTTTTTTTTTTTTTTTTCTGAAAACTTTTTTATATAGGAAAAACATAAAATCTTACCCTAAAAATAGAAGAAAAACTCTCAGATGTCTCTAAAAAAGTTTGAATAGGCCCCCAAATAGTAGGATCGGTAGGGTAACCGGAAACAAGACATTTTTTTTTTGCCTTAGGGAAAACAAGCCTCGCAGCTAGCTGCCATGTTTTTCGACGAATCATGATGGCTTGAACAATCTTTGAAGAGGATCATCAAAGGAACATTTCTGTCAAATTATATTTTAATCGGTCCTGTGGTTTCTGACACGAAGAATTTTAAAGTTTTGTATATAGATATATAGGGAAAATAAGCAGCCATGTTTTTGGACAAATCACGACAGCTTTAACAATCTTGATAGAGGGTCATGCTGTTATATTGAAATCGGTGCAGTGGTTTCTGACAAGATTTTTAAAGTTTTCTATGGAAAATAAGACGCGCTCCCTAGCAACCATGTATCTTGACGAATCATGACGGCTAGTGACCAGCCTTTATAGTCATGATATTACTTTGGTTTTATTTTAGTGGATTATCAAACAGATTATAAGAAAAAATATTTTGTCACTAGAGACTGAAGCCAGTCTACTTTTGACTAGGCCAATATATTTCAAAGACAACCACAGAAGAAAAGTTCACCCATAGACAAGCTAAACATTGAATAAAAAAGTAGAATATACATGAAAAAAAAGTAAACAAAAAGTGACAAACATACTTATATATTGGCCTAGTAGCTAGGCTACCACTTCTTGTGCACATGGATTCGAACATGTGGATCAGTTGCATAATGAATATTGTTATCATTCAGATAATATCAGATGATATTTAGCCTACTTATAGTGAAGATCCAGATCAAACACGGACATGAAAAAAATAGAAAATATATTTCTCCCATTTTCTTCTTTTTGATGACTATTAATGTGAGCAGGTGTTTGTTTGTAGATTGTTTCCGGCTGTGATATGCCTGTATACTTTGTCAAAAGAATCAGTTTCAGATATCACAATTTCATGTTCGTCAGCTATGTTTTATATATCACATAAACATGATCAATATTTGATATGATATGAAAAAAATCGAGTTAATGATATAAAAAGGCGTAAAAAAATAGCGGTGTTTCCACTAACATACTGAAAAAAAAAAAGGTCGGTAGGTAGGAGAAACTATTTTTTTTTATATTTCTGTTTTTTTGTTTGTTTTTTTCCTCCAGAAAAAAAGAGGGCTGGGCGGGTAATTTTATGAATATACAGGTATTTTGTTGAGGGTCAGGGTTTTCCTTTTTCATTTTGCAATTTTACTGATAAAAATAGCAGAGTCGGGTGTCTGAAACAGGGTCAATCGGGTTAGTGGAAACACAGCTATTATTTTTTAGGCCAAATATTTGTGTTACCTGAAATGAATTTAGCGATCTTACAAATATGTATAGTTAGGCATGTGTAGATTTGCGTCTTATCTGGAAAAAAGAGGGTTGGGCGGGTAATTTTATGAATATACAGGTATTTTGTTGAGGGTCAGGGTTTTCCTTTTTCATTTTGCAATTTTACTGATAAAAATAGCAGAGTCGGGTGTCTGAAACAGGGTCAATCGGGTTAGTGGAAACACAGCTATTATTTTTTAGGCCAAATATTTGTGTTACCTGAAATGAATTTAGCGATCTTACAAATATGTATAGTTAGGCATGTGTAGATTTGCGTCTTATCTGGTTACTCTGGGTTACATGTCTCATTTTTAATTATGTGGTATCGCAAGTTCAATCTTATATTTCAAACTCAAATTTGTATATTTATTCCCACGCATTTTTTTAAAAAGCGATGTTGTGAATGCCTCCATCCGTCCACCCGTCCGTCTGTCTGTCCGTCACACCATATCCAGCAACCAAACTTGCTATATGACTTCCCCTCAAGGTAAGGGTATACGAGAGCAACATTCTTTTTTCATGCATCCGTGTGTCCAGTGTTTGTCCATCTGTCCATCATGCTATCTCCTCCATAATCCCTTGACGGAATTCAACCAAACTTGCTACATGGCCTCCCCTTCTTGTAAGGGTGTGCGAAAGCAATATTATTTTTCCTTGCGTCGTCCGTCGATCTGTATCACACCATCTCCTTCTAAACCATTAGGTGGTATTCAACCTAACTTGCTACATTACCTCTCCTCATGGTTAGGGTGTGCGAGAGCAACATTATTTTACCGTTTGTCCGGCGTCCGTCCGTCCGTCCATCTGTCCGTCACGCTATCATTTCCCAACTGGGCGGAATTTAACCAAAACTTGCTACAGGATTTCTTTACACGGTAAGGGTGTGCGAGAGTGTCCGTCTGTTCGTCCGTCTATCAGTCATGCTATTAGCAACGAGCGCTGGGATTTGCGATGACATGGCATCGACTACGCATTCTAATGTTGTAATTTGTTCTACTTGAGCCTGCCCATGACAAAACAACAATTACACGTCCAGCCAAGACTCAGATCAGCCAGGACATCCATCAAGTGTGATCAGTCTTCTCTGCATGCACACTCATTGGGTAGCTAAGATCACAAGGTAGTTTTATGCATACCGCTTAGATGATGCTCAGGCTGATCTAAGTCTTTGCTGGGCACACTTCGCTGGGCAAATTGTTGGATTTGTTGGAGTGGTCTGTGTCCGTTTGTATCATGCTCGTATGCTATTTAGCCACAACATGACAGAACTTACAAAATGACCTGTGCACTCGGAGACCATTTGAGACTATTTTCATGAAACCTATTTCCTTGGAAAAATAAGAAAAAATATTTCAGTATGTTGTCTGCTGAAAATTCCCCCATAGTGCTAGGCATTAAATTCCTGAATGTATTTAGAAATTTTTCATTTGTTATTACAAATAAGTCACCGCTTTACAAAACCAATAATGACGTGCACCTAGTGAAGACTCAGATCAGCCTAAGTGTCCGATCAGTCTTGGTTCTCTGTATGAGTCAGTCGCTACCTATTGAGTGCAAAAGGAAGACTGGATAAGACAGACCCGACTGGGCGGATGCCTAGGATGATATGAGTTTGCTGGGGTTACAGGTCAAATTGTTGGTTTTATCATGTGCATGCTCAATAAGATTAAAACACAAAAAATCACAAATTTGACTTCGAGACGTCACAGAATGAACAACGAAACATGAAACAAGATGTGACCAGGTACAAAAATTTGATTTGTGCGCCCAGCGAAAACTCATATCAGCCTAGGCATACGCACAACCTGATCCGTGTCTTCATTGTCCAATTGAGGTAACTTTGTCTTTAGCTACCCAACGAGCACACAGCAAAAACTCCAGGTAGCTATGAGTCTTCGCTGGGTACACAGGTCGAAATGTTAATTTTGGTCATGTGCAGACATCAATGCGCTGGAGAAGGCATACAAAAGTGGTTAAACATTCAGAGAGACTAAAATTGATAATTTATCAGCGCTGACTGATTCAATGGAATCCAAATTGCAAAAACTGTGAAGAAGGATATACTTTAAACAGTTATTCAAAATGGATCTCGAAGGATATTTTTCAGTTTGAGACTCAAAACTGGTGTTTAACCAGTGTAAAGAACTCATCAAGAAAGGGTGTGTCCAAAGGTGGTAGATGCACACATATCCAAGAAATATTCTACCCCATTCCTTCCCCATCTCGGGTAATTTTCTTACGACTCTAAATTATCAAATCTTACAAATCAAGAAAAGATGTGTCGAGCGGAAGAACCTCTAAACTCCGTTTTGTCAGGTAAATCATCTATAACGCGAAACCGGAAGTTTATCCCAAAAACTTAATTTTTCACATTTTTAATCTAATCCTCCGGATATTGAATTTTATCCCACAAAGTTAACTAGGAATCTTTCCCCATATGGTATAATGTTTGATTTTCTATGTTTGCTTTAATTATAAAACTGCAAAATTGACATTGCACCATATTGAACAAGAAAAAAGAAAAAAAAAAAAAAAAAAAAGGTAACTGTACTTATCAAGGTTAAAGTTAAAATGTGGAGAATTACATTTCTGAAATGCTTAAATCATTTTGAATGGACTTCTAATTTTTGCGCAGTAGACAATTTGCCTGTTGCGCATTGAGATGAGACACGTGTTTCAGATGAAAGAATTTCAGATGAAAGAATAACTGAAGTCCTAGCTCTCGGGCCTATTGGACCCTTGGTCATTTTTATAAAACAAATAATAGTAGTTACTAAAAAATAGGGGAGAGATACAGTGTGGATCGATGAGTTCAATAGTTTTTAAGCCATGTCGAAACGATAGATGAGTGTACAATTAAATGATATTTAGCTTCCAGCCTCAGCAAGGACTAATCACTTGGCCACTACGAAAGGTGTTCAGGTTCAAATCTCACTTCAGCGGGATTTGAACCTAAATGAGGGTTAACCACTTGAACATGCGAGCACTTCGACAGACGCATAGTAAACGGTCAATTATTTATTCACGGCATGTTTAGTGTCACCCTGTCCTACTTTAAATACACTGTTTGAAATATGCATAATAGCCATCATATTGAGGAAAAAATATCGTATTTCAAAACGATTAATTATTTTTGTGTGTTTCTCGCCAGTTGTGTCTTGAAAAATCTAACACGTCAGAGAAAAAGCCACACACACACACACACACACACACACACACACACACACACACACACACACACACACACACACACACACACACACACACACACACACACACACACACACACACACATACACACATTGTTCAATACTATCTTGGTCACGTAGTAACTGCTGGAAGTATTATATCTGGACCTTATTAGCTGTCATATGTTTTCTTGTAACTTTTCAGAATGGCTGATAGTTTATGCATAGTCCGGCAACCACATTTGTTAACTAAGCTGACCCTACTTGAGCCAAATTAACGGACTTTCTCTGATTATGCTACCTTATTAACACCTATTAGTTGTCTTGCCTTGAATTCAGGCCTATAAAGCATGCGACTGACACCGTTGTGTACACATTCCCTCATTGTGTATTGCCTCAACCGACCGACTGAGTCATCGAGATGCATACGCGGGTGTCATGTCTTTTATCCTTTGAGGCTTGCATTTTTTTTTTTATGCTGTTTTTTTAACCGATCTTTTTTTCCGATTAAAAATTTTCGAATGTCGATTTTTGTCACTAACTTCAGAGACGCACGTTCACGGTTTTCTGCTGAAAGACGACAAGCACCCAAGTAAAATAGTACCTTATCCGTTTGCGAGATCTGCGCATCAAAACGGTTATTCCTACTGGCCACTAAAATGGTTTCTAAGTACCTCCGAATCTATTACGTAAATCCTGTGTAAAGTCTCATCTTATGGGCTGCTCAGATGCACCCCAGACAACGATGCACTGAACGGTTCGCGTTTCTAATATGTTAAATTTTTCTATAGCACGTGCTCATAACGGCAGCGCGTGCTCATAATGGTAACGTCAGATGACAGCGTTGCTGGGAAACCGTTTTGGGAGAAAAACGAACTATTACCATGTTGGATTGTAGAGCGTTTTCTTGTCTGAAATATAAAACAGACACATATTAAAAACAGAACTAAATTACCAGACCGTTTCCGCGAATCAAAGCAGTAGATCGAAATGTCAGCAAGTAAAAAAACAAGTCCCGGATATTTTTTCGTAGCGTATATTGATCACAGCACATGTAAACATTGAAATGACGTTTTGCGGGAAGCTCAGCAGAGGTGGTCATGATCAGAATGTGCGGATATATTTCAGGCTAAAGTAATAGAACGAGTTTATATACAGTTTTGTAAAAAAGTTTTAGGTGTAAGAAAAACGACACTGAACGATTTTGTATATGGCGAACTGGGGCGGACAAACTTTATAATAAAACCGTATTTTATAATAATTAAATATTGGTTTAAAATTTTGATGTCACCAGAAAACAAATATATTAAGCAGATATATCAGATGATGTTAAATGATATCGACGAGTTGCCAAATAAAATAAACTGGGCGTCTCTTGTTCGTCCCCTTTTAATGTCTTTAGGCTTCTTTGAAGTATGGCTTAATCAGGAAGTTGGAAATATAGATATATTCATCTCTGTTTTTAAACAAAGACTTACTGATAATTTTTTTCAGAAATGGCAGGAAAAACTAGGTATATCAACACGTGATTTTTTTACAAATCGTTTGCTCAATTTCAGTTACAGCCATATTTAGAAAGTATTAATGTCTTTAAATATATGTAAGTTAAGAATGTCTTCACACAGATTAGAAGTAGAAGCTGGAAGATGGGCTAGACCAAATATTATCCCTGTTGATGAAGGAAAATGTATCACTTGCAGAGTATTAGAAGCTGAATATCATTTCGTAATTGAATGTAGCAGTTATTTTGACCTCAGAAATAATTGTATAGCTAAGTACTATAATAAGTCTATTGGAAAAAGCCTAGTATGTACAAATTTGTGAATCTTATTAATTCAACTAACAAGAACTGTTTGCGTAAACTGAGTTTATTTATCTATCATGCCTTTAAACGTCGCAAGGAGTTATTATATAGAACTGATATGCTCATAGACTGACGGCGTATTACGTATTATGGATAACGTCAACAGTATTTTTGTTAACAATATTGGACAAAAGAGAGCTTGCTACTTCCTAGGTAGGGACTGACCCAATCAGGTAATAGCTGGCTCTTCGGCGTCCATATTAATGCTTTTTCTCTCTTTTCTAAAACATAAGTCGATCCTTGGTTTGATATTTTTATTTATTTATTTATTTATTTATTTATTTATTTATTTATTTTTGTTTGTTTGTTTGTTTGTTTTGTCCTGTTTTGTATTGGCATATATTTTGCGTCAATATTTACTCTGTATCAAACAATTTTAATGAAATGGTAGACCCTAAACTTTAGGCTCGTTCCTATATTTCGTTTTCGTCAGGAGCGAGCCTTTTGGACTGGGTTAGTACGTAGTAAACTAAAATATTGCCAACCGTTTCCGTCCGTTTCTTTGCTTTAAGAAAAGGGCGGTTAATATATTAATATAAACTACGAAAAGGGCGGTTAATATATTAATATACGAGATCAAGTCAATAAGTAACCAGCCTATCCCATTTCCGATTGACCGAGACACCCACGATTTTCATGCCTTGTTTCAATACATGTTTTAGGCCTGAGAGCAAAATTGCACCCTTATCGTGTCATTCACTCATAAGATATTGAATGTCAAACATGGCTAGCGATGCAAATGCAAACTTTTCGACAAAAGTTGAGCATCATGCTGTAATTCGGTACTTGTATTTGAAAGGGAAAACAGGTCATGAAATACATTGCGAGTTGACCAATGTTTAAGGGTCTTCTGCACCATCGTATGCACAAGTTAAATTCTAGGTTGGGGAATTCAAACGCGGTAGAACGTCTTTAGAAGACGAAACTAGGTCTGGACGCCCACCAGATGCCACCGATGAAGAAATGTGTAACAAAGTACGAGATCTGGTGTACTCTGATAGGCGAGTTAAGGTGGAAGAAATAGTGAATGCATTACACATTTCACATGGTAGCGTTTCAACAATTTTACATGATCGCTTGGGTATGCGCAAGCTAACAGCCCGTTGGGTCCCAAAATCCCTTAGCGACGAGCAAATGGCAACCAGAGCATCAGTATACAGCGCATTGTTGAAGCATTTTCGGTCAAAGGAAGATGATTTCCTTTCACGTCTGGTGACTGTAGATGAGACCTTGGTCCATTATTATGAGCCAGAGAATAAAACTTAGTCGCCAGTGGGTTGGGCCGGGGTCTTCGAGACCAAAGAAGTTCAAAACGCAACCCTCTGCTGTCAAGGTGATGGCAACTGTATTTTGGGACGCACAAGGCTTTTTAGCAAAGAAAAGTACATTAACAGGTGCGTATTATGCAAATTTGCTCGACCAACTGAGAACTGCGATCTGTGAAAAACGCCGAGGTAAACTCTCCAAAGGGATTCTGCTCCAACAGGACAATGCGAGAGTCCACACTTGCAAAATTGCAATGGATGCTGTTGAGCAGAATGGGTACGAGCTAATACCGCAACCCGCCTCTTCTCCGGACTTAGCTCCTAGTGACTGTTTCCTATTCCCAAACTTGAAAAAGGATATCCGTGGACGTCATTTCCGGTCCAACGAAGAAGTCGTGGCGGCAGTTGAGGAGGGTCGTAGACAAGGACCCTGGCTTCTTCACTTCTGGGCTGATGGCACTGGAACACCGTTGGTCCAAGTGCATCATTCTAGAGGGTAATTACATCGAAACAGAAGAGATCGATCTTACCCAGAAAGAAGTCAGGCTGTTTTTTATTGACTCGCCCTCGTATGATGCATATATACATGAGCAATGCAGCAGTTAAAGTAGTTTGTGGGAGATTGTACTTATAGCAGTCATTAAGAAATTTTGTTTTTGATTGATTAATTTCAAATCGTCTTTGCTTTAATATTTGTTTTGCTGTGCTGCTTCTTCAAACATTATATACATCTTCTCCGCAGCCTTTATAATTTACTCATGTATTACATGTATCTATGCTGTTAGATCAGTGTGTAAGAAGGTTACTATGGCAATATACACACATATTGTTATCGCCATCACATTATATGTACAGTCAAACCTGTCTTAAAGATCCCATGAAAGGAAAATAAGACAAAATTACCTGTATTAAGCAAGTGTCTGTCTTAAGCAACCACTTTTTGACTTTCCCTTAGATGTTTGCTTAACACAGAATTGACTGAATATATTTGTATCCTCACGGGCTTAATAGCCTTTTGGAATTTTGTTTAAAACTGCTTCTTCTTCTATTTCATATACATGTTTGCGATAGCATATAAGAGAGCTTAAATCAGTTTTGATTAAAATATGTTTCACTTAAAATCCATAACACTCAAAATCACTTAATACAGACAGCAACGATCTTCTTTGGGGTGGGGTACTGAATTTAACTGAAAAGCAATGTAGAGGAGAGTCATGAAGAAGAAATGGGACTGCTTATTACACGGAAATTTCCACAAACCTTCTATTGTGTATCTAGTCACAGTCTGACGATCTGTCATTGTTATCTGTGACACCTCGTCAACCTCGTTCTGGATTAACGAGATTATGCGTGGATTAGCGAGAGCGATAAAAATCGCGATTGTGAAACTGGTCTATTACCTTAAGTCACTTAAGTGTTAATCCCCAAGGCTTCTGATCATAATCACATATTTGTGTTAACAAAGGCTCAACTTATGATAGGCAAGCCGTTCAAAGTATCCCCGGCAGACACTTAAAAGTGTACGTCTGCACCTGGCGGGGGATATAGCCATTAGTGTCAACTTTAAGCCTTCTACCGAAGAAAACTGTATAATATCTTTTATGCGATAACGAACTTTTTACTGTTTTTTTTTTTTTTCTATTAATCAACACTAAAATACAAATATATAAAAAACAAAAAATGTACCAAAAAGATAAACATGACTATATCATTTTATCTTTTATTTTTGATTTTTAATGATAAACATGGCTATATCATTTTATTATTTTATTTTTATTATTTATTTGTTTGACATTTTGCAGCATAACACATGCTTCTGAATTCGAGGTCACTGGTTTTATCCTCAATTGATTGATTTTGTGTTTCAAAGTTTTGGCATTTGTAAGTTTGGTAGTTTCTAATTTTTCTTTCGTGTTTTCAAATTCACCGCTAATAAAAATGCTCGACTTTTGGCATTCAAGAGCTCTTGCGTCTCGCTTCAAGTGTTTTGACTTTAGAGTTTATGGTATTTATGTTTTTTTTTTTTTTTTTCAATGCTGTCAATTTTGAAGACATAATTTTATGTTTTAAGTCCTCCATAATCTGAGTAGCCCACTGTGGAGGGGCGCCACCTGGCGCTGAACGCGGTGTCAGTATTTCACTTTTTCCGGCTCCTTTCTTGAGAGAAACAACATAACAGATCAGATTACTATGGCAATAAATTTCCTGCTTCACACCAATTAATGTTACAGCTATTCTATCCAGTCTCTTATCTCTCCAGATGTTAATCATCAGAGTAAATACAAGGTCCAGTGGTTAATATTCCTAGTTCTATAGGTATCAATATATTCAGTATCAAAAGAAATTGGTGGTAGAGAACTGAATGAAAAGGATGGTTTATTCATTTATAACTTACGTTTTAATTGAATATCAGTTTATACTAACTGCTTCAGAATGCTGACAGAAAGATCTGTTATCCACCCGTTTGGGTCTGTAGTTACTCATAAAGCGAACAGAAAATATTTGTTTCAAACTATGCGGATCCGAGCTGATCCTAGTATTTCCTGAGCACTCATGTGATTTTCTTCATTTTGTTGTGCTCAGACTTGACTGGTATTTTTTTTTCTCAAAAAAAAAAAAAATAATAATAATAATAATACTCTCCACTCCTCCCCCCCCCCCTTCCTCTCTCCCCACCGCTCCCCCACCCCACCCCACCCACGGCAAAACAAAAAAAAAAATCGTTTTCTTATTACTTGTTTAAAGGCCTGAATTCAGCAGGGCCAATTTTAGTTAAACTTTTTAGCATATAGCAGACAATGGTATTAGCCTATCGCTGGTCTTAGCAGGACTCCATTTCAAAGATTCATTAACCAGCACTAGTGCACGTGGATCTGTTGCAGAATTCAGTTCAGTTCTCAGATTTTTAACGCTACCAGGCAACTGAGTCACATAGAGGCAGCGCCGCAGAATTCAGATAACATCATATGATATTAAACCTAGTTATAGTGCAGATCCAGATCAAACATGGTCAGAAAAACTTAGAAAATATTTTTTCTCCCGTTTTCCTTCCATTTGATGAATATAAATGTGAGCAGGTGTTTGTTTGTAGACTGTTTCCACGTATAGCAATACTTTGCCTTCAAGTTTGTCAGTCATGATTATAAAATATCACAAACATGATCAATATTTAATATGATATGACAAAAAAAAAAAAAAAAAAAAAAAAGGAAAACGAACTTATGCAGGGCTGAGAATTTTCAGCGGATGAGCTGAATTCAGTGGTTTTGATGATTTTTTTTTAGAAAAATAAAAAGTTCTGATCATGACACAAGCTTTTGAAATATGGTAATGTGTGTGGGGGTCGGGGGGGGGGGGGAGCGGGGGAGGGTAGGGGGTATGGACATTTTCAGCGGTTTTGTTGAATTATCATTCCCATCCCTGTTATGATATAACATTGGTGAAAAAAAGAATAGCCGTGTTTCCACTAAGATGCTGAAAAAATGTTCGATAGGTAGGAGAAACTTTTTTTTTATTTTTTCTATTTTTTCTCCAGAAAAAAAAAGCAGCGTCCGGCCTGTAATTTTATGAATGTACAGGTATTTTGTTGAGGGTTGGTGCTTTACTTTTTTATTTATTTGTGTTAGCTAAAATGAATTAAGTGATCTTACAAATAGGTAGACTTCAAAGAACACTGGTCTTGAATTGGCATATTGAGTACAAAGGCACACATCATCCCGTGCATCCATTGAATCTGTGCAGGTTTGGGTCTTACCTGATCACGACTCATTTAGCATTTTATGGTATCGCAAGTTCAATCTTATATTTCAAACTCAAATTTGTGTATTTATTCCCGCTCTCTTTTGAAAAAGCGATGGGGACTTTGTGAACGCCTCCATACGTCTGTCTGTCTGTCACATTATATCCAGCTAAACCACTGGGCAGATTTTAACCAAACTTGCTACATGACTTCCCCTTATGGTAAGGGTGTGCGAGAACGATATTTTTTTCATGCATCCGTGTGTCCGGTCATGCTATCTCCTCCATAACCACTGGACAGAATTCAGCCAAGCTTGTCACATGGCCTCCCCTCATTGTAAGGGTGTGTGAGAGCAACATTATTTTTCCTTGCGTCCGTGAGTCCATCTGTCCATCATACTATCTCCTTCACTAGGTGACATTTAACCACACTTGCTACATTATCTCTCCTCATGGTTAGGTTGTGCGAGAGCAGCATTATTTTACCGTTTGTCCGGCGTCCGTCTGTCCTTCTGTCTGTCCGTCATGCTATCATGTGGACTGGGCGGAATTTAATCAAACTTGCTACAGGGCTTCTTTATATAGTAAGTGTGTGCGAGAGTGAGTCCGTCCTTCGGTCTGTCAGTCATGCTGTTTTGTTGTTGTTTTTTTTTTGTGGTGGGTTGGGGGGGGGGGTGCGGAGGGGTTTACGACCCCCTTTCAAGAATATTTCACTTATATCGAGCCGATCGTACTCGGGGAAAAACCACCTGACTAGCCGTAAGCAGAACTTGGTTTTCCCACATGTGACCCGAGCGAGGCTCAGTCATGCTATTAGCAACGAGCGTTGGGATTTGCGATGACATGCCAGCGACTGCGCATTCTAGCGTTGTGTTTTGTTCTATTTGAGCCTGCGCATGATAAAACAACGATTAGACCTGTACATCCACTAAGACTCAGGTCAACCAGTGCATCCGCCCAGTGTATTCAATCTTTCCTGTCCGCTCATTGGGTAGCTGAGATCTCAAGGTATTTTCATGCGGACCGTCTTGATGATGCCCAGGCTGATCTAAGTCTTCGCTGGGCATCTAAGTCTTCGCTACTCAAATTGCTGGATTTGTTGTCGTCTGTGTGCTTTAACCACAGCATGACATAACTTATAAGATGATCTGTCCACTCGGAGACAATTTGAGACAATTTGCATGAAATGTCAAAACCTTATTTCCAAGGAAAAATAAGAAAAAGTATTTCAGTATCTCGTCTGCTGAAAATTTTTCCCATCGTGCTAGGCATTAAATTCCTGAATGTATTTAGAAAGTTTTCATTTGTTATTACAAATAAGTCACCGCTTGACAAACCAATACCCAGCAAACATTTGACGTTAGACTGACGTTGAATACACGTCAGATCCTGACGTTGGATCTACGTTGTATTTTGGTTATATTTGCAAATTGTTTTGACGTCAGAATCTAACGTTGTAACAACGTCCAAATCTGACGTTGTACTGATGTAGATTTCTGATGTCGATTAGACGTCACATTCTGACATCTATCTGACGTCTATATAACCAATATCCAACTTCATCACAACCAAAATCCAACATCCCTACAACCAAAATCCAACGTCCACTAACCAAAATCCAACGTCCCCACAACCAAAATCCAACGACCACACAACCAAAATCCAACGTCCCCACAACCAAAATCCAACCAAAATCCAACGTCCCCACAACCAAAATCCAACGTCCAAACAACCAAAACCCAACATCAACACAACCAAATCCCTGCAGGCACACATTGTTGAAATAACGTGAAATCAATGTCCCGACCTTGAATCGACATCGATTCAACGTTGCTTCAACATAAAATGCTTGCTGGGATATGTCATTTTCAGGACAATTTACGTTTTCACGACGCAAGCCTAATCTAGCCTGAGAAAAGAATATGTAAGAAGGAAAAAGGAAATAGAAGAGAAAGAAAGGCAGATGTGAGAAAATATAAGACAAGACAAAACAAGACAGAGTGTGAGTGATTTTTTTTTTTTATTATTTGATTTGGGTTTTACGGCCCTTTCAAGAATATTTCACTTATATCGAGCTGATCGTTTATCAAAGGTGGGCGAAAGCTGGAGAGCCCGGGGGAAAACCAACTGACCATCCGTAAGCAGAACTTGGCTTTCCCACGTGTCCTGAGCGAGGCTCGAACCACAGCGGTGAGAAACCTAATGGATTAAGGAGTCAACTCTCTTATCCACTAGACTACGGGGGCCCGCTGATTTGGGTTTAACATAGTTTTCAGCACATCTTGGGCTATATCAACAACACGGGACCAAACATACCAGAGATAAAACGCAAGACAAGTTTAGTGTATATACTTGTTTCAACGTAAAATGTTTTGTTTTTCAATGAATATATGTTCAAGTAAAATGAATACTTCCAGTGATACGCGATGCACACAAAGTTTGTTTATACCTAACTCATAGCATTTTTGCCATTGCTATTTCGAACCACTATCATGCGCAATGCAGGCAGACATAATTTTGCCTTTTTTCCTCGGTTTCAATAGGTCTGTCGCTAGATTTGAAGATGGCAGTAGTTTAACCAAAACCATATTTTAACTGACAAAGCTTCTAATAGAACACCCAAGGTCAAATTGAGATTCTTTGAATGGCGTTAGTTAACTGATGCGACCAACTTCAGTTCTGCAAAGGAGCATTGTAAAATTGATGTAAAATGGTCAAATTCTTTTAAAATGTCATCATCAACTGCACGTGGCAGCTGCACGAAATATGCTATATTAGCGCGTGCTCAAGTGCTAATGAGCTACAGAGGTTGGACAAAAGTGCTCATAATTTTGTAACATTGCCGTTTAAAACAGTGTATTTCTAATAAATTTTAAAAAATATTTTCTAAGAACTCATTTAAGCTCTAGTTGTAAAATTTAAATTTTCAAATAGGGAATTGATTAAAGCAATAAACAATATTTTTTCTCAAATTTTATGCCATCGATTTCAATACAGTAATCAGTTAAAGCCAGAATAATAATAATAAAAAAATGTCGTATTTTTTTCGTTTTTTCCACCACTGACGCGGTCGGAAATTTTGAAAATTCGTTGCTACTTTAATAGCTTTTATTTCAATAACAAAAACTGTTGCAGATTTACAAAAATAATGTTTATTGGTACAATGGATCTGCTTTCCAGTGATATGATTTTTGTGATGATGGCTTTCTTAACTTGCTTTAAACTATGTTCAAAACTGTAGCAAATACACTAAACTAAACGGGGACGTCATAAAATAAAAAACACTTTCTGTCTACCGTCTGAATTTTGAAAGAAACTTTGGGGCTATATCTTTTGTTATCTGACTGATATCAGTAGAAGAAATTATACTGAAAATTTTGAGCCTGATTGGCCTTTTAAAAAAGAAGTCCAGCTCCAACTTAGATAACACACCTTTATAATACAATGCAGACTCTATATTCTGTAAATAAAATCTTGGAAAATAGAAATAACTTCTACAGTACTTAAGTTTTTGTAAGTTTTTCGCGTTTTCAGTACCCATCTTCAACTAGGCCCGCAAGAATTGCAGATCGAAATTTTTAAAAATAAAATTGACACAGATATAAACATTATTAAATTAACAAAAGAAAAAAAAAAAAGATTTGCCACAATGAAATGCACAATGATAATCAAAGTGAATCCTACAGTTTCAATTTAAGTATTTGGGATTTTGATCAGAAGCTTTTAGAAAAAAATTGCAATAGCAGTGAAGAGTTTGCAAATTTCCCATAGTTTATATTCGTGTTCATTTTATATTTAAACAATTTGATTTGTGATTCGCTGGGCCTGTTAAAAAAAGGTATTAAAGATATTCAAAAAAAGTATTTAAAAAACAATAGAAAAGTATTAGCATCTAGTGCCTTCATAAAGCGGATATTTCCTCTTCAGTGTACCAGGAAGATAATTCCCCAAATTCAATGTAAATTAATGTCAAATGTCACAGCATATCAGTCTCTTCCAATACAGGGTTCTCACTAGGATTTTGAAAATTGGAGTAAAATGCTGTCGTCCAGAAAAAGTTGGAGTTTTACCATACTTTTCTATTGAGACTTTCCAAAAAGTTGGAGTCAGAAATGAAAAGTTGGAGTAACTTACTCCAAATCTGGAGTTGATGAGAACTCTGCAATATGCCTAAATTAATGTCAAATGTCACAGCATACCAGTCTATTCTAATATGCCAGGTATCTCCAAAAATATCAGAGAACCTGTAAGGGTACACAAAATAAACCTCTCAGCTTGAGGTGTAATTATCCCTAACTCTTGACTTTATTTGCAACATTCTTTTGCGGAAAATCATGAAATATTTTCTACGGTCATTCTCTCCCTTCCGCTGATTCAAGAAGGGCAGTTGTCAGTTTCTGGCGAAAGAATGTGCACAATACAGGTTAACCGCTTAGAGGACTAAGCCTGCCCAGTAAACTTGTGGTTAGGTAAACTGACCGCGCTCGACATGACCCCATTGGGTTGACTGGGCCGTAAAACCTCAACACAAACAAACTCCTGTTCACAGATGGTTCCTATCAAAACCAAAGATAACATAAATACTTTCTTGCTCCTACAAATACACACAAAAAACATCAAAAACTATATTGTGGGAAAAAAAAAATCAAGCTGTCAAATGAGTTATGCAGAATTAAGATAAATGTCCCAAAGTGATCAATACAAATATATCTCCTTAAAGCTTATCACTCTGGATAAAGTTTTCAGCAGACAACATAATGAAATGTATTTCTTATTTTTCCCAAAAATAAGAAATTTACAATATCATGCAAACTGTCTCCGATGGAGACACTTTGCACGAACTGTCTGGGAGATGTAAGGAAAATATCAATTTGTCGTCTGCTGAATTTACCCCAAGAGTAGTAAAGGTGAAGAAAACCAATGCCTTTACCTTTGGATATCACTTCAGTAAGATACAAAACCCTTATTGTAACTCTTTGCCTACTGGATAAAAAACTTCAGCAGAGGACAGTCCGACACTATGAAATATTTTTCTTATTTTTCCAAGAAAACAGGTTGTGACATTTTAAGCAAATTGTCTTCATGAGAGACAGTTTGAATGAAAGGGCTTATCTTGTTTTTTTTTTTTTTATAAATAAGAAAAACCTAAGACATTTGTAATATTTTTCGTTATTTTCCCAGAAAAAAAGGTTTTACAGCTCATTCAAATTGTCTCTTCTCCAAAGTATGCATAAAATGTCATTTTTTTTTCTGGGAAAAATAAGACAAATATTTCAAAAGGCAAAATTCCATCTGCTGAAAACTTTGCCCAGGGTGCTAAGCGGTAAACATGCACAGGGACAAGAAAACAAGCTACTCATTTTTCATTTGCATTTAGGCCTTTGGCTTTCTGAAGGTCAGAAAAAAAGACTACTGTTATTATTCAAAACTAAAGAGCCTTTATTCTTACAAAAAAAAAACAAAACAAAAAAAACTGAAGCAGATCTATTTGGCAAGCTTGAAGATTAGGTGAACTGCAACAGTGTACAGCAAACTGCTCCATCTTTAATCTGGGTCTAAACTGTTTCCTCAGAGATGCCCTCATGTGAATCGACTTGGCAGACAATTCACATGAATTGTCAGGACTTATTTTCTAAGAGAATATATATATATATTAAAGAGTGGTCTGCTGCAGTTGCAGTTGTGACTGGCGCTTTAAGGGTTAAAAGCACAGCGTTTCATTTTGGTGTATATACATGTATATATTCTTAAGGCAATAAAAAGTATACACTACAGTTTTGAGTACTGGCTCGTGTTGTAAGTTGTTCGTTAAAATGTTTTCATGTTCATTTTTGTCGAACATCTGTCTTCGAAAATCACAAAGATAATTCTTCCGCAGTCATAAATTATGAAGTTATGAACCCTTAATGAAAAACAGCATTTCCAGTCATAACTCCCTTTGCATAATAAAGCAAATGCCATTTTACTTTCCATAAATGTCTTGCACAAATGTCTGTGAGTAAAACCATAACATTCTTTAATTCCAACTTCCCATCAAATGGTGTCAAGTTGAATTTGAACTTCTTGGCGTCTCAAATTACGTCCCTTTGAATGAAAACTATAGGGAATTTAAAGAGACTATATCTGAAGTAATGTTGGTTGTTTTCATTTGAATTTTTCGAAAACGTGTCGCATGGCTTAGCCTCCTTGTACCACAATGACATACAGATGAAACCTCCTAAAACCGTTTATTTAACAGAACAATGTCAATTAATGTCCCATAGAAAATCAGTGCATTCCGTCAGAAGAAAAAACGAAAATGTCAAAAATGTCATGTCCCTGGTGTAGAAATTTGACAGTGTACTGTTATGCATTAGAAGTTGAAACATGTCCTTACAGCATTTTTATCCTTCTATCGACTGAATGCAACACAAATGCATAAATAAGAGTTTCTTTGTCTAAAAAACAAGTACTGTAAAGGTCAGCTATCAGAATCAGAATTGTCAACTTCAGTGTCAGATAGAGAAATATCATTATCAATCCAAGGGGAAGCAGAGTCTCTATCAGTACTCTTATCCTCTTCCTCTGCATCACATGTATTAACACCTTCTTCCTCTGCACCACCTGTATTAAGATCTTCTTCCTCTGCACCACCTGTATTTACACTTTCTTCACTGCTACTACCAGCATGTGCTAAGGCTGCAGTCTCTTCATGACATTTCCTCCAATGCTGCCATTAGGACATTTTCTTGCATGATTCCTGAAAATTTTAATATACATATAGAAACAAATGTCTGATCGGTAATCCCGAGTTAATTTCTAAGACCAAACAGAAGAATCATTACAACTGCATATTGTTGCGGTTCCTCAGATAAACAAGCAGGGGTCATCCTAGAGGGCGATTTGGGAGAAAAAGTCTCCCTAAGCTGGCTGACGTCTCCCTATCTTAAGCTGAGGAAAAAGTGAAAATGTATAGGATGTATAGGGAAATCCAAAATTTGGACCAAAACTTCTCCCTGAAATCCTGAAACTGTTGTAAAACTTCTCCCTTTCTGAAAGCTCTAGGATGACCCCTGAACAAGAGACCCAAGGGCCACAACTCACTCACCTGCCAATTGTGCTAATGGAGGGGGTGAAAAAAATAAAATTGTATTAAGTATGGTAATGAAGCATATTATTACGTATATCAAATCAAATACCTTGAAGTTAGTAAGTACACTAGTTAAGTTTGAATGCAAAACTGACCCATGCATCATGCCCTGGGACTGGATACTTTGGGTTTTGGTTGTAAAAATCATAATTGCACTAAGTATGCTAAGTATGGCCATGCAGCATATAAAACAATTTGACTTGTGCACCTAGTGAAGACTCAGGTCAGCCTAGGCGTCCGATCAGCCTTTATGCGAACCGAAATTTTATATATTTCTGTATTAAGAGTTGCATCGGGACCCAGGGTGAAGTTGGCTAGCTGTAAAAGTGCTTTAAACCCCTCAGTGGTTTACTCTACTGACCGTTCTAAGGCGGTGGTCCCGGTGTTGGTCTTACTATTTGTTGCTTTGTGGTTTATTCTATGAGGCGATCTGTTTTATGTCTTACCTTGTGTTATTTTGTTCTTGTGTTTTTCAGCACTGCGATTACCTCGCTTGGGGAAGAGAGAGAGCTAATCTTAGTGCTTTTCGTTCGTTTGTTCGATTTGTGCTTGTTTGGTTTTGTCGGTTTCCTCTTGGTATCTGGGAAGGGCTGCGGTTTGTAATTGTGGTATTCCCTGGACTTTTCTCTTACCCTTTTTTTGGCTCTCTGTATGAGTCAGTCGCTACCTATCGAGCGCATAGTGAAGACTGACCCGACTAGGCGGATGCCCAGGATGATATGAGTTTGCTGGGATTTCAGTTCAAATTGTTGGTTTTGTCATGCGCATGCTCAATAAGATTAAAATACAACCAATCACAAATTTGACTTTGAGACTGAACAACGAAACACAAAACAAGATGCGACCAGGTAGCAACAATTTGACTTGTGCACCCAGGGAAAACTCAGATCAGCCTAGGCAAACATACAACCTGATCCGAGTCTTCACTGTCCATTTGAAGTAACTATGTCCTTAGTTATCCAACAAGCACACAGCAAAAACTATAGGTAGCTGGGTGCACAGGTCAAAATGTTGATTTTGGTCATGCGCAGGCATCGATGCTCTTGGGAAGGCACATAAAAGTAGTCTAACATTCAGAGAGACTTAAAATTAATGATTATTCAAAGCTGACTGATTTAATGGAATCTAAATTTCAAAACCTGTGATTCTTAGAAGGATACACTTTTCACAGTTATTCAAAATGGATCTCGAAGGATATTTTTCAATTTGAGACTCATAACTGGTGTTTTACCAGTGTAAAGATCTCATCAAGCCTGAAAGGGTGTATTCAAAGATGCACACATACCCATTCCTTCCCCACCAGAGGGAATTTTCTTACAAACATAGATTATCAAACCCTTAAAATTCAAGAAAAGACGTGCCTAAGCTCCGTTTGGTCTGTGGTAAATCATCTATACCGCGAAACCGGAAGCTCATCCCAAAAACTTAATTTTTCATACTTTTTTCGCGCAATAAGTAGACTTCCGAAATCCCGGACATACACCTCTACCGATATTTCCTTCGTTCAAGCCTATGGGCATGGTGGGCGAAGCTTGCTTACCAAGTAATGCTTACTATCCGCGGACGCCTGATTACACCCTTTATTCTAGGGTCCATGTCTGTTGGTCTGAACATTCTGATTCGTCATTCGTTTACGGATTTATGTTTGGATTATGGCTTAGGTACCATGACCGCAACTATTTTTTTTTTTATTGTAACCTTCTAGACATTAAATTTTATCTCACAAAGTTGACTAAGAATTTTTCCCCATATAGTATAATGTTTGATTTTTATGTTTGCTTGAATTGTAAAACTACAAAATTGACATTGCATCATATTGGAATGAATATCGCCTGTACTTATCAAGGTAAAAATTAAAATGTGGAGAATTACATTTAAATGATTTAGAATGGATTTCTGATTTTTGCGCAATAGACATTTTTGCTTGTTGTGCACTGAGATGATAAACGTGTTTCAGACGAAAGAATAACTGAAGTCCTCTGAGGCCTATTGGGCCTTGCTCATTTCGTAGAACAAATAATAGCAGTTACTTTTAAAAATGTGACAGACGTACAGTGTGGATAGACGAGTTAGGCCTCGTTTAATAGTTTTTAAGCCAAGTTGAAGCGATAGAAGTGAACATGAAATGCTCAGCACAAGAAAAGGATATTTTACTTCCACCCCCTGCAGGGACTATAACCACTTGGGCACTTCAAAAGACGTTTAGGTTCAGCGGGATTTGAACCCAAATGAGTGTTAATCACTTGAACATGCGTGTGCTTCGACAGGCGCATAGTAAACTGTCAATTCTTTATCCCCAGCTTGTTTAGTGCCACCCTGCCTGTGTCACCATTTGAAATAAGCTGATCTATGTGTGCATAATAGCAATCATTTTGAGGAAAACTAAATGTCGTATTTTACAAAAAAAAATGGTTTATTATTTTTGTGTGATTCTCGGCATTTGTCTCTTGACAAATCTAACACATCTTTAAATGAGACAAAAAGCCTTTGCAAAACCTCGGACCGAGGTCCGAGGCAAAACTGAAAAACAAAATGCAAAATATATAAGTAAATAAAACAAATTAAACAATAAAATAAAATAAAATGAAATAAAATTAAAAAACGTTGTTGATTATTAAAACCAAATTTGAGTTAAATCTTTTTTCAAAGCTTTGAACTTGAATTCTCTCTGCTTTTAGGTCATATTTAGGTCATGTTCTGTGAAAACATATTTTACTTTGGTTCAATATCGTTAGATATATGTTTTCCAATCATCCCTAAATGTCATCCTTTGTTTAATACTGTCTTACACACATAGAAACTGTTTGAAGTGTCACAGGGATGAAATATTGTAGGAAATAAACCAAAGCGCTTGACTTTGTCACACTGGCCACCAAATATCGCCGACGTAGGTTTTCACCCGGACAACATATCAACACAAGACGATACAGGAAACATGGTAACTTTATTATTCTGGAAACTGGAACATTACATCTGGAAACTGGAAAATATATATAAAATATATTTTAGCAGTGGCTACATGACAGAGACTGTATAAGTGTAGAACTTAACTAACTAACAGCTAGATCATGAATGCCCGTGAGACATGCAAACAATCATATTACATATAAAACAGTACTTACAAGAAATAATAATGAAGATGGTACGGATTTTTGAATAAATGCTGAAATACCCGACGTTCTTGCAGTTTCGTGTACAACTCATAATTTCAATATTTCTAAAATAGAAAAATATCAAAATATCACAAAAGCTAAATATCAGCTAATGAAAATACATTATGATTTACATACCTGGAAAATACATATATAATATATTTTAGCAGTGGCTACCTGACAGAGACTGTATAAGTGTAGAACTTTACTAATTAACAGCTAGATCATGAATGCAGTGAACCATGCAAACAATCATGCATATTAGTCTAGCGACATGCCCTTAAGAAATGCATGCAAATATTTTATGACTAACCAGGTACCGTTATTTAAAAGGACTGAGCGGGGAAGGAAGAAAATAACACACTCTGCATCCATGTGCAACCACTATCGCGGGAAACAAAACGAAGTGAAGCAAAACAAAGTCAAGCGCCTTGGTTTATTTCCTACAATATTTCATCCCTGTGACAGAAGTATTATATATGGAGCTAATTAGTAGCCATATGTTTTCTTGTAACTGTCTTAATGACTGATAATGCCAGGGGATGGTAGATGATTTGAAGCTGGGGATGGTAATTGGTTTGGATGTTGCAATCCATAGGGTTAGGTACTTAGCATATCACAATTAGGCGCTAATAACGCTAATCTTTGTCATATTCCACCAAAGGGTCCTGTTATCAGTGCAACTGATAGTAATTATATATTAAAATTTCTTTGTGGAAGAAACAGTTATTTTAATACCTTATTAGCATTTTGTGTCTGACGATTCGCTTGTAGGACAGAAATGGAATATGTATTTTGAGTTCTTTTTTTTTTTTTTTTTTTTTTTTACGATACTTGGGACTGTATCATCATCATGATTATTATTATTATTATTATTATTATTATTATTATTATTCACGCGCATGTGAAGAATGTCTTCCCGGAGGACTAAAATGGCCATTATCTTGTTTTAAGGTATATCATTTTTCAGGATTGCATATGTTCAAGATTTTAGGTTGAGATTGCTGGTTTGTATATATTTAATCATATATCACAGGATACTGAAGCTTGGAAATATTTTTATAATTGAAGATTCAAACAAACTTCAACAAAGAATTCCAGAGAGTTCCTTGTGTATAATGAGTGCGCTTGCGCACCAAATATATACCCTATCCGACGGGTCATTCAGAGAAATCAAGCATAATACTGTTCCATGAAACTTGTTTTTTACAAGCGCAGTGGTGCAGTGGTTATGTCTCCTGACTCTGAAGGGCTAGGCGCTGCCGTCGTAGCCGGCGTTGGTTTGAACCTCACTCAGCCCAGTGGTATTTCATATTTCTCCCTATACACTTTTTTCTGAAGTACTTGCATCAGTAATGATCCTGGGCCGGAATTCTTTGTTGAAGTTTGTTTGAATCTTTAATTATATATATATAAGCCAGCACATGAAATAATGGTACTTATCGCATATGCGAACAGCGAGCCTCAGACGCATCCGCGCAGTCTCGCCAGAGCCTCACTGTCCGCACAAGTAGTACATAACTAGACGATGGTTTTGATAAAAAATCAGGCTCCACTAGATGGCTGGGCATGCGCATTTGAAAACATTGTCTTTACTGAGGACGAAAAGTACCATTACTTCGTGTCACAGCTCGTATGATGTTCTGAAAAACTAAATGAGCTGCAGCATGAGAAAGTCTGCCCTATGCCTTAATTAAGCAAACAACACAGGCACATATCAGCCTGCGTATCTACAAAGTCTGGTTATCGTCTTTGTTGATCACAACATCAGTAATCATTAGGGTTAAGATTTGACGATGTTGCTAACGTCATTTTAATATGCTTATGTAATTTTGACCCCTAAGGTATACATTAACATTTCTGCTCGATTGGGGTACTCATTAGAACTTCCTGAGGCGGTTATAACAAGTACCTACAACTTGTTATAACTGTCTTTGTACCTAAAGGTATATGCATATATATATTCAATTCAAGATGGCGGACAAGGTGGTTGGGCTGTAGAGGGCTCCCGATATTATTCTTGAATTTAGCTAGTTAACATTATATTAACAGTATAAAGTGCAGAAGAAAGTAGTCTGGAGGACTTAAACATTAGTGATATGCTGTTTCTGTGGTAGATATGTTGGCAGATAGTCAGTATTCAGTGCAAGTTGCAAATTCCTTTGTTATGCTGGGTCTACACTGTTTGATGAACATAAAATAAAATAAACAGTTTCTTATCAGGGTCTACACTGTTTGATTAATATAAGAATAAAATAAACAGTGTCTGATCAAGGCCTGCACTGTTTGCTTGATTACAATAACAAGAATAAATAAACAGTGTATAATCAGTGTCTACACTGTTTGATTTATATAAGAATAAAATAAACACAATGTCTGATCAGGGTCTACACTGTTTGATTCATAAGTAAGTAATTGATAAGTAATTTATTTCTACTTTAACCAAGACATGGTTAAAGACATGGTTACATATATAAATATACATACATATGAAATACATATGATTTTAGATTTACAATGTGGGTTCAAATGGCAAAGTCATAATACGTTCAAACTGACAAATATCATTTCAAAGCACTGGCGACATCATAGTAAACTGACAATATCATTTCAAAATACTAACAAATGGGAGAAACACAAGTGATGTATACCAAAAAGTAGAAAACACTACATTCATCATTTTCATTGTGCCTATACATTCGTTTGGCTATATCTAATCTTAAAAGCCTTTTCAATATATCATGCTGTTTTTTTGTTGTTTTTTTTTTTTTTTTTTTTTTTTTTTTTTTTTTTATAATATTTCTATTTTTAGTAGACATTTATTTCCTTAGTTTCAACATGCCAAAAATACTTTTTAATATACTGTTTCCTCAAGTCTTCATATAATGTGCATTCTAATAAAAAATGAAACTCATCTTCAAGTTTGTTACAGTATCTACATTTTCTTTCATCGGCTGGTGTCCTGTTAGGTTTAGCCCACCTTCCAACTTCAATTTCTAGCCGATGAGAAGAGACCCTCAATTTTATCATTGCCACCCTAATCTTTTTCACATTGAGGGCTTTTAAATACAGTTGATATTCAAAATTTAAGAAAAGAGAATAAAAATTTGCTCTGCTAGACTCAACAAGTCTACTATTCCAATCTTGCATAAAATTATCACTTAATCTTTGCTTGAAAACATTTAAAAATGCCCTCTTATTGCCTACACCCTGATTAACCCAGACGTCATAAAAACCTAATGACGACAAGAAAAATATCATATAATAAGAATAAATAAACAGTGTATGATCAGTGTCTACACTGTTTGATTAATACTTCGAGAATAAATGAACACAGTATCTAATCAGGGTCTACACTGTTTGATTAAAATAACAAGTATAAAGTAAACACAGTGTCTGATCAAGGTCTACACTGTTTGATTAATATAAAAATTTATCACAAGATTTAAAATAGATACAGCATCTGACCAGGGTCTACACTGTTTGGGTCTACACTGTTTGACTGATATAATAAAAATAATCAAACACGGTATCTGATCGGGGTCTACACTGTTTGATTGATATAATAAAAATAATCAAACACGGTGTCTGATCAGGGTCTACACTGTTTGACTGATATAATAAAAATAATCAAACACGGTATCTGATCGGGGTCTACACTGTTTGATTGATATAATAAAAATAATCAAACACGGTGTCTGATCAGGGTCTACACTGTTTGACTGATATAATAAAAATAATCAAACCGGTGTCTGATCAGGGTCTACACTGTTTGCTTGATATAATAAAAATAATCAAACACGGTGTCTGATCAGGGTCTGCACTGTTTGACTGATATAATAAAAATAATCAAACACAGTGTCTGATCAGGGTCTGCACTGTTTGCTTGATATAATAAATATAATCAAACACAGTGTCTGATCAAGGTCTGCACTGTTTGATTAGTATAATAAAAATAATCAAACACGGTGTCTGATCAGGGTCTACACTGTTTGATTGATATAAAAATAATCAAACACAGTGTCTAATCAGGGTCTACACCGTTTGACTGATATAATAAAAATGATCAAACACAGTGTCTGATCAGGGTCTACACTGTTTGATTGATATAATAAAAATAATCAAACACGGTGTCTGATCAGGGTCTACACTGTTTGACTGATATAATAAAAATAATCAAACACAGTGTCTGATCAGGGTCTACACTGTTTGATTGATATAATAAAAATGATCAAACACAGTGTCTGATCAGGGTCTACACTGTTTGATTGATATAATAAAAATAATCAAACACGGTGTCTGATCAGGGTCTACACTGTTTGATTAGTATAAGAAGAATAAAATAAATATAGTGTCTATTCTGTTAGACTGATATATTAAGAATAAATGAATAGTATCTGATCAGGGTCTACACTATTTGAATAGTATAATTATAAATAAAATAAACACAATGTATTATCAGAGTCGACATTGTTTGAAAAATTAAAAAAAAAGAAGAAAAAACAGTGTCTGATCAGGTTCTACATTTTTTGATTAGTTTGGTTAATATAAAAACAGAGTCTACACTATTTGATTAATACAAGTATATTAAGATTAAAATAAACGCAATGCCTGTTCAGGGTCTACACTGATTGATTAATAAAGATCCCATAAAACAAGCAATCTCTGATCAAGGTCTACACTGTTTGATTACATGTAATATGATAAGAATAAATAAACACAGTATCTGCAGTCTACACTGTTCGATTAACATAGAATAACATAAAAAAGTATTTATTTACTTAAATAAGAATTAATAAGCACAGTGTATGGTCGGTGTCTACACTGGTTGATTCATATATTAAGAATCAATAAACACAGTGTCTGATCAGAGTCTACACTGTTTGATTAATATAATAAGAATAAAATTAACACTGTGTCTGATCAAGGTCTACATTGTTTGATTGATATAATAAGAATAAAATAAACACAGTGTCTGATCAGGGTCTACATTATTTGATTGATATAATAAGAATAAAATAAACACAGTGTCTGATCAGGATCTCATTGTTTGATTGATATAATAAGAATAAAATAAACACAGTGTCAGATCAGGGTCTAAACTGTTTGATTAATGTAATAAGAATAAAATAAACACAGTATCTGATCAGGGTCTACATTGTTTGATTAATATAATGAGAATAAAATAAACACAGTGTCTGATCAGGATGTACATTGTTTGATTGATATAATAAGAATAAAATAAACACAGTGTCTGATCAGGGTCTACACTGTTTGATTAATATAATGAGAATAAAATAAACACAGTGTCTGATCAGGATCTACATTGTTTGATTGATATCATAAGAATAAAATAAACACAGTGTCTGATCAGGGTCTACACTGTTTGATTAATATAATAAGAATAAAATAAACACAGTGTTTGATCAGGGTCTACACTGTTTGATTAATATAATAAGAATAAAATAAACACACACCTGATCAGGGTCTACACTGTTTGATTAATATAATGAGAATAAAATAAACACAGTGTCTGATCAGGGTTAACACTGTTTGATTAATATAATAAGAATAAAATAGATACAGTGTCTGATGAGGGTCTACACTGTTTGATAAGTATAATAAGAATGAAATAAATACAGTGTCTGGTCAGGGTCTATATATATTTAGAACAGATAAAGTGTCTGATCAGGGTCTACATTGTTTGATTAATATAATAAGAAAATAACCACAGTGTCTGATCAGGGTCCACACTGTTTATTAAAAGTAAGATAAACACAGTGTCGCATCAGGATCTACATTATTTAATTAATATAACATGACTAAAACTAAACGCAGTGTCTAATCATGGTCTACAATGGTCTATATAATGAGAATAAAATAAACACAGCGTCTGATCAGGGTCCACACTGTTTAATAAGTATAATAAGAATGAAATAAATACAGTGTCTGGTCAGGGTCTATATATATTAAGAACAGAAAAGTGTCTGATCAGGGTCTACATTGTTTAATTAATATAATAAGAAGAAAATAACCACAATGTCTGATAAGGTTCCACACTGTTTATTAAAAATAAGATAAACACAGCGTCGCTAAAATTGAGAAAGGAGAGTAGACCAGCTATAAAACTATTATACTGTTCATTTTAATGCAAATAGATGATTATGTATACATATTATTCGTTTTAACGCCTAGAGGCTAGGCTACAGCACGTCTAAATCTTATCATAGCAACATTCTCTTCTTTCTCAAATGCTTTGATAATAAACAAATATTTCTTAAACTCTATAATCACGAGCGCGTGCAAAAAGGAGGTACATCCATTGTCGGTAAATTATGACACTGCCTTTGATTAAATGGGTGATTTATCAAACGCCTGCTGAATGAGAGGCATGCGCCCTAATAAAGGCCTCCTTCCGATTAGGCGGCATTTTATTGCTTTCAAAGCAAACCCGGGGGCTTTATAGAAGTTCAACACGGGAAGGGACATGTTTGAAGTGCCGCATGACAATACCGGCAAACAGACGTGTGTCTAGCGATGACTAGGATCAACTTGGGAAATTGTCCAGTCTAATCAGAGTATTCATTGTAAGTTCAGTAGATGACTATTTTATTACAAGTACAAGTACAAAGTGTTTTATTAGGCATAAACATCACTGTGTTTCCCGCCCAACAAACTAGTCCAATGGCGGTAGGAGAAGAG
Organism: Anodontia alba; assembly: GCA_964016985.1. NCBI lineage: Eukaryota > Metazoa > Mollusca > Bivalvia > Lucinida > Lucinidae > Anodontia > Anodontia alba. Next base: position 77,510,641 of record OZ024831.1, read on the forward strand.
TATGACTGATAGGTAGTTACAACAACTATATACGAACACGCAATACACTCATACAACTCAAGATAAGGTACTTTTCAGTCTTAAAGTATGGATATTCTTCCAATTTCCCCACGAAAACTCATGCCGCACATCCATCAGAAGCGCCTCGCTGAGGCGCCTCTGATGAGCGCCCACACCACATGACCCAACGGAGCAACAAGAAAAATATTTACCCGATACCCACTTCATCTGGAGCAGAGATTATCACAGCAGACACAGAATTAGCATAAAGACAGGGTATCATAAGTGCTATCAGTTATGATCCGTGCCCATAAGCAAATTCATTCGCTTTTCATTCGCAACATAGATAAATTTTGCCAGCTTTTAATTATACTGGTTTGATTTTCATTTAAAAGCTTTATGAGATTATTTTTTGTCGGCCATCTACAATAAAATCGAGGTAAAATATTTCCTCGTTCCTCCCTGTAAGCTGGACACGCCAAAAGAAAATGGTATGTATTCGTCTTCAATATTTTTACCGTTACAAAATTGGCAGAGCTTTAAGTTTCTATCTATTCCCCATACCTTCCCCCCCTCGATCATTAGCTTATAGGCCGAACATCTGAATCGGCTTAAAGCAATACGATGATTTTCTTTCGGGATGCAGCTAATATATTTTTCAATATGAAATGTTTTGTTCAATAATTTACATGTATCTAATTTTGATGAAAAATTTAATTCAGCGTACCATTCTTGAAGAAAAATATCACAGACCCTCTGGATTACCATATTGAGTTGCAGCTGAGTAACCGACTGGTTATTCCATAGATATAAAACTCCTATATTATTTAATATTACCCAAAACACTTGTTCTTTTTTCTTGCGGACAGTGATTACTGACCCTACGGAACGGATACTTAGGCTGATCAGAGTTTTCGCTGGGTGCGCAGGTGATCTTATCAATTTTGTCGTGCTTCAGCTCACTTATATGTCATGAAAACACGTTTCTTAATCTTTGAAATGATTGTATAATAGAGACAACAGGAGAATACCTTAAATAAAGTAGAAGCCGTGAAAAAGATGGAAAGGAACAGAACACGAATTTCCGATACAGATAGAACAGTTATTTCATGATGATTATAAATATTATAATCAAAAACTCTGTAAGTAAGATAATGGTATCCGTAGTTCTTAGTATGATATTTCGGGTATAAAAAATAGATCATATAAATATTATAGTGAAAAACTCTGGTTATTAGACGATCGTAGCCATAGTTCTTAGTATTTTATTTCGGGTATAAAACATAAATCACATTGTTCAGTTGATGGTTTTTGTTAGTATGTAAGTGCAAAACATAAATTTTAATCTTATGTATTTTATTTAATTACTTGAAAGAAACCTTGTTTTTACGTGGAAATAAATGAAAATGACATTCATGAACACGGAAGTTCAGCTTGCGGTAAACGAAATTTTCCTTTTATTTTAAGTCTCTAAGTATTTTGACTATTAATTTTACTTTAATGAAGCATTAAAATCCAGTTTGACACCTTAAAGTAAGATAATTTCATTTTTTTTTTCATTTTGTTGATATGTTCCCATCTTCGAGGACCTCTATTAATATGCAGCGTATTGTAGATTTCCCGCCCCACCCCCACCCCCACCCCCCTCGATTGTAATCGCCGATTCGAGACTTACCTGGGCAGTTGCAGTTTGGCGCATGCAACTAGTCCATTGGCCACTCAACTGAGTATTATCGACTTCAGTGATTTGACCATCCCTATAGGCGTAAACATCAACGGTCAGCCATCACATTTTGGATTGTATAACACCCTAATGACCATAAGTAGATAAAGATAAGAAATCCTTGGTGACTTTGGCTACCATTATAGGCAGAGGCCTGACAAGGGGAAATTAGTTATCAGCAAAGTTTATGATGAAGACAGAGAAACAGGTAGAGTGGGTTATTTGGTGATAAATTGATGTTGTCTTTTTTCTTTATCCAATAAAATATAGCTGGTTGTTATTCATAAGAATCGCCTCTCCAAGGCAGCTCTAATGAATACACACAACATGTTTTATGGAGAAATACAGATACTTATGCCTCTGTATTGTCGAATGCCCTCTTTATCAGTTTCTTATTTGCATAAATTACCTGTAGCACTATTTTAGTAGATAATCACTGAAATGGGTGAAATAAATAAATCCATTGTTCAGGAAAAGCATAATTTTGTAGCACTTTTTTTTATCGCACAGACATTTGAAAATCATTACTCACCACGCTGTGGACGGATTCAACAGACGACAAATTAATAAGATTTTTCTTATTTTTCCCATAAAATAGGATTCGACATTTCACGCAAATTTCATTTCATTTCATTTCAAGCATTTGCATGAAATGTCAAATCCTATTTTCCGGGAAAAATAAGAAAAATATTTCTTTCTTTCCCAACAATACAGTGTGTAATAATAATGTCCTTCTGCTTTTAGTAAATAACGATTGATTATTGAAAGTACTGGAAAACATGTTTTGTCATAAAAATGCATTATACAACGGAAAAAGAATTTCACAGTTTTTGATATGTACTAAACAAACAAATCACATTAATTTCTGCAAAATAGCAGATACGCTCAGTGAAGACTCGGATCAGCCTGTGTATTCCCACAGATTGATAAGCCTATTTGGACGAAGAAGCAGCATATCCTAGAGTATGTGGTGAAGACTGATCAGACTGTGCAGATATACGGGCTGATCTGAATCTTCATTAAACATACAGACTAGAGTGTAGAAATAACTGTTTCAGAAAATTCTGTTTGTGTGATTGCAGAAAATAAATATTCACATTTTTGGATACAATTATTTTTTTAAATTTCCTATCAGATTTATAATGTAGTGCTCTATTAGTAGGATAAGGATTCAGTTTGTGAAGCGTTCTTATTTGCTTTAGAAAGTAAGTAAATAAATAAATAAATAAATAAATAAATAAAAAAACTTTCATTTTTCTATTTCTATTTCAGTTTATTTGTATTTTTTTTTTCACAATGCAAGAAAAAACAACACTTTTGTATTGTTTAGAAAAACTATCAAAAACTAAAAAAATAAATAAATAAAGTGATACAATACAAATCAACAAATTAAATGCGAAATTTGCAAATGAATTGAAGTTGTTTGGTGCTAAAGTAACATATTAAAGGGGAGCGCAATATAAGTTGTAAGTATATCTTGGAGTGAAACCATTTATTTTGATGCAAGAGTTTTCAAAATCGGCCTAGAGATAAGGAAGTTATGGTGGTTTGAATATATTTAAAATGGCTGTCATGGATGCCGCCATGTCACACAGCCCAAATCAAATATGCAAAACAAAATTATAAAGGGTTTTATAAGAATAATTTTGCTACAGATTTTTTTTATAATCTTTTAATTCTAGTGACAAGCAATCATTTCCTCCAAAATAAACCAACTTTATGAGAATAACTACCTTTATGAAACGAATTTTAATTTTTATGAAACCTCATTAAATATTCAAAATGGCGGCGCCCATTCCCCCAATGTTAAAATTATCAATTGTCTATAACTTACTTAATTTTCCGCCGATTTTCATCAAATTTACTTTAAAGCACAATGCCTTTTAAGGTTGCGCCCCCCCTTTAAATACTTCTCAGTTATATTAATTACCCTTATAAGGCCCCACCTAAGGATGACTGAACATCCTTATATTGACCACATAATCACTTAGATAATATCTTATCTATGATGTGCGCTCTGTTATCAGGGCTGTTTATTCTAGCCAAAGAAGGAAAAAATGTGTCTTTAAATCAATTACTCAATCTTTAATTGTTCGATAAACACAAGCCATGCGATTGAAATTGTCAGGTTGTTTCAAGGTGAATATCGCGTGGTACTTGAAACTGTGTAAACAAACTCATAACATTTCTTTTAAGTCCTTTTAAGTAGATACCAAAATAAGTACATTATTGTCGTATTTGTTCAATAAATAAAAATGTTTTCCTCCCTGATTTTTTTTTTTTTTTTTTGCAGTGGCTAATCTTATGGTGTTAAACACCAAGTATAATTGGTTTGCTGAAAACGTAGCTAAACAATTCTGTTTTGCTAATATTTAAGACATCAGAAAAGAACGAAATATTACACAGAAAAACGAAATGATAAAACATAATTATGGTAGCAGTAGAAGTGCGCTAATTTCGTCGATTAATTGTCCACACTTACTTTACCCGCTTGTAAGCTTGTTGGTCTGTTTTGGATTAGTTAATCGATCTTTATGTTTGGGATTTTATTTTTATTTAATTCCGTTTCGAAATTGTTTGATGCTATGAAGTTTCTAATTGAAGACTTTAATTAATCAACAATATAAACCCCGCTTTTATAGAGTAAAATTGGGGTTTAGAGGGGCATATATTATTTTTCAGAGGACTGGGTAACGGGCCTTGGTGCATGGCGGCACGCTTTCTTTGTTTGTGTCAAATTCGAACCGGAAAAAATTGGGTATTGCTTATGCAAGTTGGTAGAGACTTTTTTGTTGGCCAAGAATAACATTTTACATTGGTATGAAAGCTCGTATGAAGCGAAATGGCAGCCCAGTGGCGTGGTTCGTAGTCAAACAGAGGGTTCAGAGGAGCGCAGTTCATGCCGGGCAATGGTACTGTCGGCACTAGGTATAGTGCGCTGAACTCTGACAATGTCAATGACAGTGATATGTGGCAGGTGCAAGAGCAAAATAAGCGAAAGAGGCGTCTATTGGGGGTTCATACGGGTCTGGTCATGGTTCAGGACCCTTCCCAGGGGCAGGTGCAGGTGGGAGTGTCAAAACAGAAACCGTGTACCCTGTAATGAGTCATAATTCAAGGAGTTTTCGGTGGATGGTAAATTGGTAACGACGTTCGAGGCAATTAACAATATAGGGTCCATGCAAGGGAGATTGCAAAAAAGTTGAAACAGAGGTTGCAGACCTTCGGTCGAAAAGCGAAGCACATGAAAACAGGATTAAACTTGTCGAATACAAGAGTATAGACTTAGAGGCCAGGAGCAGGCGAAATAACTTGATATTCCGAGGCCACACAGAAACAGTAGGGAATGATAATTGTGTCGATATTTTTAGGGGGCACCTAGAAAGGAACTTAGGGCTAGATCCTGATGTGTATATACAGCGCGCACACAGGCTGGGTAACTTAAATAGAAGGCGTAGAGGTCGTGGTGGTAGCCTTGTAACACAGCCACGCCCTATAATAGCACAATTCCGTGAGTATCAAGTTATAGAATTGATCCTTCAAAATGCATATAAATTAAGTGGCACACTGTATGGAATTAATAGAGACTACCCAAAGGAAATCATTGAGGCTCGTTCAAAACTCTGGCCAATGTACAAAAAGGCTAGGGGAGAGAACCTGAAAGGAGAGGTATACGTTGGATACCCAGCAAAACTAACCGTTCGTGGTAAAGTGGTGGCTGATGATTTCCCAGATTGGCGAACTGTTTATGGGGCTCACGGATACAGAATGAAACTGTCGTGTCCAGTGTATCTCAAAATAGAGGAGCAGCCGCTGTGTTCACAAACGGATTAACACAGCGATCACCCAGCGCGCACCCCGGTCCCTCAGTGTCAGAACACCCTTTTATGCCAGGACATTTAAACGAGAGGGACAATGACGAGGCCAGTATGCATAGTGTAAGGTCACGGTCCCGTACAAAGTCAGGGTCACGAAGTGTATCGCCTTTTCGGCAGAGTGTTACCACATGCTTAAAAAAAAAAAAAAAAAACAATAGCAAAGAACCGGAGAATGTGAGAACCGAGATTTAACCGTGAACCCTGACCCTGATACACCCGACACGCCTGTTTCCCCTCCGCATACTAAAGCTGATAAGCAGAAAGCCCGCAGTAAAAGTGAATCCGAGCAGAAAGATTCTTCCGGTAATTCTGAAAGGAAAAGCAGGCGAGACGAATTTGAGGTGGGGAGACGTACTCTAGCGAAGCAAAGCGCCAGGGCAACCTGTGTACACAAACGGCATCTTTGAGTGATAGAAGTTATGACACCCGATAGAAGTAAGGACCTATTGGGTCGCGAAGGGGGGGGGGGGGGGGGGGGGCTCAGAAAACTACAGAACTTCAGTGAAATGCTAAAGGGGACTCAGAGCAGAGAAATTATGAATCAATATCCAATCGCCGAAATATACCAAGTTTGAACATACAGTCAGAGAAGGAACAAAATAAAGAATTATTGGTTGGATGCTTAAAGACACATTGCGTAAATACCATTGGTATACCATTGAATACCATTGCGTAACATCCTAATGACCCTATTAGTGAAATATGCAGATAACAGATCATGCATCTGTGGTGACCTATGGCTCTCAAATAAGTAGGGGTCACATATAGGGAAATCAGTCTTGGGCAGAAGGTAAATGACTAGAAGTGTAAAGAAAAGTTTTTATTCATTTATCCATTTGAAACTATTTTGATAAAGTATAGAATTTGAAGATTAAAAAGTTTCATAAACTTTTATACATTTATCCATTTGAAATTATTTTGATAAAGTATAGAATTTGAAGATTTCAAAGTTTCATAAACAAGTGTAATTAAATTTATTTAAAATCTCTTTGATATGTTTTTATGATTTTGTTTTTATTTATTTATTTATTTATTTCTTTATTATTATTTTTTAATTAGAAAATTAAACATTTAATCCACTAGTACACACAATCCATCATAACTGTGTTAGCATTTTTAGTATTAAACTTGCTTTCATTATCCTGTGAAACTTAACTTCTTTAAAACCATTTTGAAACATGAAATTTTCACAAAAAAGTGCTTCAATTTATAAGTGTATCTGAGATGTACATATTATTTTGTTCTTAATTTAAAACTTGTGATAATAGATTGTCTAGCATTTTCTTCATTGTTCAGTCATTATTGGAGAACATACATGTAGATTTAAAAAAAAAACAAAACATTTTATAGCTTCAAATTAAGCTCAAAGCGTTTGCAATTTCTAAACGTGTGACAAAAACTGAAGACATACTTGGTGCTGTGATCTACATCCCTCCAGAATCTTCAGATTATGCTATAAATAATCCGTATCAAGAAATTTAAAATGAACTATATACATTGACAGACAAATTCTCACCTTTTTTGCTTCTTGGAGATTTCAACCAGTGCTCCAGCTAGGATTTGAAAATAGAGGGGCGCAGGGTAGGGCACATAACGCGCGACATTTATTTACAAGGGCAAATTCTTCTTACTCTTTGGCATAACATTATCCCAGATTTTTTGTCTATATATATATATATACACACACACACACACACACACACACAAAAAAATATTTATATAGAATATATTAATATATATAACATTGATGGAGTTTTAAGTTTATTTGCAGGTACAGCTAGAAATTGCCAGTTCTAGTATCTCATCTTATGTACTCATTTGATTGACCTCACCTTGAACACACCATCAAAGTATAAGGATATGCTTTCATAACAATGTTTTTACATTATCATCAACTTTTATCATGTACATGTATATTCAAGAAGCAGGTGTCATCATCAATTCTGGGACTGGTACACAGGATTGGAAGACAACAAAACAAGCTTAAGAAGAAGTATTTTTTTTTATGTTTCGGGTGGCAGTTATTGAAAGTGTAACAATAGAATAAAATACATAAAGAAGTACTTTGTTTGTTGTTTTGGAATCACTTCAGTTTCTTTCTCTTTAAACAGTATATAGAAAAAAAACTAAAAAGAACTAAAAACAAATAAGAGATGAAAATAAAAAGCAATGTTGACGACGAGACATTTACTGTCCTCCTTCCTTCTTGATAAAAGGAACAACTCTCTCTCTCTCTATCTCTCTCTCTCTCACACACACACACACACACACACACACACACACACACACACACACACACACACACACACGCAAGTAAACATGAACGCATGCTCCCGCGGACCCGCAAGCTACGCTATAAGGATCAGTCAACAGCGAAATTATATACATTAGCATTTTTGCGCTTGAAAATTTGGGCATACAATGTATGTATTCAAATAAAAAACTGTTTCGTATTTCATTCAAAAAAAATTATAGTTGATGTTTACTATTTGGGACATTCTCATTTCCAGTATAGATTACAAAAATATATGTGAAAAACTCAGAAAATGTAGCAGTCACATTCCCTTGCCCGGCATGATGAAACCGCGTGCTCGTAACGTTAACGTCACGAGAAATCGTGGCGGAAACCGCTTAGAGAGAAAAACACACGTACGTACGTTTAATTATAGAGCATTTTTTTCGTCAGAAATGCATATGAAACTAGCATATATTAAAATTAGAGCCTAAGTATTGAGACAAATAGGCCTATGCAAACTGTAGACTCAGATCAGACGCCGCAGAGAAAGAGGGAATGAAACTAGTTTGGGGGAACACGTAAATGGAAATTTGGAAAACACTTTCAGGACAATAAGACATGCGACCAGTGAAGACTCAGATCATCTTTCGATGCAAGGGCGGTTAGATTTTGCCGTTTTGAACAGTGCTTCTGCTTGTGGTGACAAACAGGCATGTAAACTCCAGTTCTTTGAGAGATTACAAACATCACCGTTTCAATGAAGGTTTAAATGTGTTTTGCAGCGTCTGATCTGGGTCTACACTGTTTGCTCAGGCCTGTCTGTCCGAATATGTAGAGTAAGTACTGAAATTCGATCAAATCGAACCCCTTTAAGAAATCATTCTGGATCTGCCCCCGATTCATAAAAAATACTGCGTTCCACTCGTAAAATTCATTAGCAAGGCATACACAATTAGCTCCCTTTAAAGTTAAACGTAAAGAGTGAGAACCTTACCCCGCATTCAGCGAGGATATAAATAAATATTAGTACTGTTATTCTTTTACATTATCTATATATTGAGACCATTATAATTATTAAAGTATCCAGAAAATGCAACAGTCACAAAGCAACATTTCCCTTGCCCCGCATGAAGAAACCACGTGGTCGTTGCAGTAACGTCACGTGAAGTCGTGGCGGGAAACCGCTTCGGGAGAAAAACAAATTTAATTTATAGAGCCTTTTCTCGTCTGAAATGCATACGAAACTGACAAGTATTAAAAAATTTAAGAACCTAAATATTGGGACAGAGAGGCCTATGCAAACAGTATAGACCCAGATCAGACGCCGCAGGGAACAAGGGAATTAAACTAATTTTGGGGAACAGAAAAAAATTCAGTATTGGTTTAGGTAGTATTTCGGTAAGTCGTGTGACCGGTTATGCCCTGTCTAAGTTTAGAATATGCGTGCGACGGTCTCCTCCGCTGCTGCGCACATGCCCGAACATGGCAGAGGCTAATAAGTCACCATTATTAAAAATAATCGGGCACTGAAGCATCGCCGAAAAACGAAGAAATCGTATGGTTAGTTTTTTTCTAATCTTCACTCTATCTCTTTCATCCTCTTTTAACTTTCTCTTTTTTGTTGGCATTTGTACCGTAACAAGTGACGAGTCGGTTGAAAATAATTGTGATTTACCGAACATGGTCATTTAAATGAAAGATACTATGCAAATTATACGAATTTATTGCTCAGTTTTATTTTTGCAATAAAATTTAAAGACACCGATTAGAAGTAAACGAAAGCAGGCTCTATCCAGAGATACTCGCAGTGTCTGTAATATTCTAGCATCAACGATACCGACAAGACCGCTCATCGAGTCATACTGTGCCCCACGGTGTTTATCTAACCATCGCTAATCCGTTCACAGTAAGACAAATTACTCCGGCGCGTGTCGCATGATTAATCAATAATTACATCTACCTATGATGTCTTCTTAACGGTCTTAAATTACATATAAGAGGATGCTAATTGGCGATAATTATGAACAGACATGAAACAGGAACATCTTAGAAAAGGCAACAGGACAATTGGAGAGGGCAAGAGGGGCGGAAGACCAGGGCATGGGGGGCGGCCCGGGAGGGCACGAGGGGCGGCCCGCCCCTCTGAAAGTAGCTAGCTGGGGCACTGTCAACTCAAGAACAAAAAATCTTATCGATTACATAGAAGTCGATGAATATATATGTACACACTTTAACTCGGATGAGTTATTTTTTGAATACGAAAAAGAAATCTTCATTTTTTATGATCAGGAGAACTGCGTAAGTATACATCGTTGAAACAGTGACACGGGTATTAATAATTATGGTTACAGATTACTTAACTTTTGTAAATGTAATAATTTGTATATTTTAAATGGAAGAACAGCAAGGGACAATGGTATAGGTGCTCCTACATGTAGAAACGCAAGCACTGTCGATTATTTTGTTTGCTCACCAAATTTAATATCAATAATAAAGGATTTTTGTGTGGAAGAATTTTGCGAAATATTATCAGACGTTCATTGTCCAGTCTATCTCGAATTAAAATTTATGAAAACCGAAATCGCTAAAAATCAAAAGATCTATAGTGAAGAAAAGGTAAAACTATGGGACAGAAATTATTCATATAATTTTGTCAAAAATTTTGACGTTAATTCCTTAAGAAATTTAAATGAGCACATCATGCAGATGAGGGCCAAAAATGAAACAAATCAAGTTGAATTAAACAGCGTAGTCGATAATTTTAGCCAATTAATATTCTCAGCTGCAAAAAAAAAAGCTTTGGCAAAATTCAAGCATCTGCACAACAATCCGATAGCATGCGGCATGCCAAGTGGTTTGGTCGTAAGTGTACCAAAGCGAGAAAACAATTTCATAGAGCCAGGTACCAATACAAAATAAGAAAAATCCCGAAACAAAAGCAAACCTTACAGAAGCAAGTTCCATATACAAACGCACAACCAAATATTTTCTTACAAAATTCCAGCAACAAAATATTCGAAAGATAAAAGCACTTAAAATAGTAATACACGAAAATTTTGGAAACTCTTAAACGGTAAAAAAGATGAAAGAACTGATGCAAACACAAAGTCTCTCTTTAATTTTTTAAAAAAAAATCAAATTTTGAAAAACAATTCGAAAATAATGAAAACGATGAAAATTGTTCTGATACGGAAGAAATAATCAACACTAGCATTAATGAACCAATAACAGAACAAGAAGTGAAACAAGCCATCAGTCGCCTTAAAAACAATAAATCAAGTGGTATAGATTCAATTGTAAATGAGCATCTGAAGTCTTTAGCCCATATTATAACACCAATGCTGGTAAATTTGTTTAACTTAGTATTTGACACTGGAATAATACCAGAATCTTGGACATTGGGGATGATAAAACCTATTTACAAAAATAAAGGCTGTAAGAGTGACCCCTCGAACTACCGCCCTATAACGTTGATAAGTTGCCTGGGTAAATTATTCACAGCTGTTTTAAATGACCGACTTCAAAAATATGCTGATGAATACGACATTACTGAGGGTTACCAAGCCGGATTTAGGAAAGACTACAGTACAATTGATAATATGTTTATCCTTCATAGTCTCATTGAATTAGTATGTAAAAGTAAACACAGCCTTTTTTGTGCCTTTATAGATTTAAAACACGCTTTCGACAGAGTTTTGAGGGACGGTCTTTGGAAAAAAAAACTAGTAAAATATCATATCAATGGTAAATGTCTACGTATTATACAAAATATGTACAAAAATATAAAGTCTTGTGTATTAGTTAGTCAAACTAGAACGGATTTTTTCATTAGAAATATCGGGGTACGGCAGGGTGAAAACCTTTCCCCTTTCCTGTTCATTATATTTCTTAATGATTTAGAAACATTTTTCAGAAATCATAATGTAGAAGGCGTTCAGTGTGATCAACATCCTAAAGATGATGACCTTATACTATATTTTAAAATAGTTATTCTTCTGTATGCGGATGACACTGTTATACTCAGTAGGTCAGCGGAAGGGCTGCAGACTGCACTGAATGTGTATACTGAATATTGTCACAATTGGAAGCTGGAGATAAACGCATCGAAATCAAAAATAGTCATTTTTACCAAATGTAAGAATCAGATGAATTTTACTTTAAACAATATCGCACTAGAATTAGTGAAGGAGTATAAGTATCTCGGAATATATTTTTGCAAGAATAATTCTTTTCGCACTACTAAAAAGTATATAGCAGACCAGGGTACAAGAGCAGCCTATAGTCCATTAGCCAAAGCCAGAAATATGCACTTACCTATTGACTTGCAACTGGAACTGTTTGACAAACTGGTGAAACCAATCCTACTTTATGGGTGTGAACTTTGGGGATTTGGCAATATCGATATTATAGAAAGGGTCCAACTGAAATTCTTGAAACATGTTTTGAAAATTAAACGCAGCACTCCAAATTATATAGTATACGGAGAAGTCGGTATCCCTCCTTTGAAAATAGACATAACTGCTAGAATAATATCGTATTGGGGGAAACTAAATTCTGTTGAAGACATTCATACTCTCTCAACATTATTATATTACGCTGTTAAAAGCCACTATACTAACACTCAAATAAATAGCAGATCCATATATTTTAAATGGATCCACAATATAAAAAACACTTTGTATAATTTTGGATTTAGTGGTATCTGGGACAATCACAGATTCCCAAACCAAATATGGTTATCGAAAGCTGTAAGGCAAAAAGTATATGACGTGTTTATCACAGACTGGCACCAAAATGTAGAATCAAATGTAAATTACAGAATCTTCAAACATAAGTTTGAATTCGAACGTTATTTAATAAACATACCTAATAATTTATTATATTATTTCATCAGTATTAGAACTCAAAATCATAGACTTCCAGTAGAAACTGGACGATGGTCTAAACTAGAAATTACTGACAGAAAATGTAACTTATGCCAAGCTGATGTAAGTGACGAATATCATTATTTGTTAGTCTGCGAAAAATTGAAAGAGCAAAGGAAAGAATTTTTAAAAGTATTTTATTATAAAAGACCTAATACAATAAAATATGAAATGCTTATGAATACTAAAAATAGGCAAATCTTAACCTCAGTCTCTAAGTTCATTAAAATAATATATGAAGTTATAAAACAAACTTAAGAAAAAAATAGCAGAAAGAAGAATAATAATAATTTCATAACCATAACCAATCAATTATTTGCATAATATATATATATATAAATATTTATTACTAATCTTACATAAATACGATTCGAAGAGCCGATAACAGACTAGACAGGATTAAACACAGTCTCTTGAAATTAGCTCTAGGTATTTTACAAATATAGAAAGAAAACGAAATTTCAATAATAGACATATAATACAATTATAAATGGGACACTTAACAATATTGAAAACCTTTTAAAATTATGATGCACAACATATAATAATAATAATAATAATAATAATAATAATAATAATAATAACGCCATTAAATAACTATATGAATATGTTCATACCTCATTTATTGAATATATAAATATACAAAATATTGAATAATGGGCAAACTACGAAAGTTCTGTTCTACATGGATATCATTTGAATAAATTGGTAACACCAAGGCTGATCACACACCGGAGAGGAGTAAATCCGATCACTTGTGATAAGCCCTATGTGGTCATAAGGATCACATTGGAGTCAAATCTCTATCGTATTGAAAGAATCGTGTATTCTAATTGTCCCTCGCTGTTAGTATCATGCGCACACATTTCATATGTATGCTTTAAAATGTAGTATCTATCTATCTATCTATCTATCTATCTATCTATCTATCTATCTATCTATCTATCTATCTATCTATCTATCTATCTATCTATCTATCTATCTATCTATCTATCTACCTACCTGTCTATCTATCTATCTATCTATCTATCTATCTATCTATCTATCTATCTATCTATCTATCTATCTATCTATCTATCTATCTATCTATCTATCTATCTACCTACCTGTCCATCTATCCACCTATCTATCTATCTATCTATCTATCTATCTATCTATCTATCTATCTATCTATCTATCTATCTACGTACCAAGCAAACCTGTCGCGATGTCTTTTGTTTCGTTTCGAAAAGACAAGCGATGATGGGTTAGATGTCTTTTGTTTCGTTTCGAAAAGACAAGCGATGATGGGTTAGAGGGATAATGAAGTATGAGGTTGTTGAATTGCAGGCTTGTCATTAGAGAAGACTATAATTCCAACAGCTGAATGTATGAGCTGAGAAGTAAAAGGTCTAGAACGGATAGCTGCGACCGCGCTGTAAAGTGGGCCGTTCTGGGTATATTCCGTCCGTAATGCGGTAAGGTGCCTTTTTACGATTCGTATCTGTTATGTCAAAATCGATGGAAAAAAAAAAGGAAAAACCTTACCGAAATTTTATTAATCCACGTCTCTCAGTGTGCGAATTCACAATAATTATTATCCCATGATTACGTCACAGAAATTAACGGTTCAGACAGGCGGATTACACGGGTATCCCGATATTTGCCTGTCTAGAATCGATTCATAATCGTGTATTGCGTGTTCGCCCTCCTGAGACAAATTATGTGCTGTCAGAATAGCTTTGTTTTGTTTATATGTAACATTGCTACACATTTTGCCTCAATATGTCTATAATTTAATTTTGGAATACCTCATGTTGCCATGTAAAATGGACTGAGTGAACAATGAAGAGATTTTATTGGCCCCGTAGCCTAGCGAAGTTGACTCTTAATCCATTAGGTTTCTCACTGCTGTGGTTCGAGCCTCGCCAAGTTTTGGAAAAAGCCAAGTTCTGCTTATGGACGGTCAGGTGGTCTTTCCCCGGATTCTCCGGTTTTCGCCCACCTTTGATGAACGATCGGCTTGATATAAGTGAAATATAAAGAGCCATAAAACCCAAAATGAAACAAGAGGACCATGATGGTCCTATATCGCTCACCTGAGCAAACAGATTTGCATACTTAATGTTGAAGTTTCAGCCAAGTTCACTGCTCTAAAATTTTATGTATAATTTTATAACCATGACGAATCATGACAGCTTGAACAAACTTGGTAGAGGGTAACCAAAGGAACATTCCTGCCAAGTTAAACTGAAATCGGTTCAGTGGTTTCTGACCTGAATATTTTTAAAGTTTTCTAATTTAGATATAGAGGGAAAATAAGCCCCACCCACTAGCAGGCATGTTTTTTTGACAAATCAGGATTGCTTGAACATTCTTGGTAGAGGGTCACCAAAGCATTATTGAAATTGGTCAGGAGGTATTTGACAAGAAGCATTTTAAAGTTTTCTATACAGATATATACCGAAAATAAGCCCCGCCCCCTGGAGGCCATGTTTTTTTGGCATATCATGAAGGCTTGAACCATCCTGGTAGAGGGTCACAAAAGCAACATTCTTGCCAAGCTACATTGAGCTTGGTCCAACGGTTTCTTACGAGAAGATTTTTAAAGACATATAGGGAAAAATAAGCCCTGCCCGTAGCGGCCATGTTTTTTGACGATCATGACAGCTTGGTAGAGGGTCACCAAAGAAACATTTCTGCCAAGTTATATTGAAATCGGTCCATTGGTTTCTGACAAGAAGATTTTTTAGTTTTCTATATAGATTATAGGGAAAATAAGCCCCACCCACTAGCAGCCATGTTATTTGACAAATCATGATTACTTGAACAATCTTGGTAGAGGGTCACCAAGGAAACATTTTTGCCAAGTTGTAATGAAATTGGACCTGTGGTTTCTGAAAAGAAGACTTTTAAAGTTTTTCTATATAGAAAATAAGCCCCGCCCCCTGGCGGCCCTGTTTCTTGATGAATCATGACGGCTTGCATAACCTTGATAGAGGGTTACATAAGAAACATTTCTGCAATGTTAAATTGAAATCAGTCCAGTGGTTTCTGACAAGAAGTTTTCTATGTAGATATACGGGGAAAATAAGCCCCGCCCCCTACCAGCCATGTTTTTTGACAAATCATGATAGCTTGAACAATCTTGGTAAAGGGTCACCAAGGAAACATATCTGCCAAGTTATATTGAAATCGATCCAGTGGTTTCTGACAAGAAGATTTTTTCAAGTTTTCTATATAGATATATATAGGGAAAATAAGCCCCGTCCTCTGGCAGCCATGTTTTTTGACAAATCATGACGGCTTGAACAATCTTGGTAAAGGGTCACCAAGGAAACATTTCTGCCAAGGTATATTGAAATCGGTCCAGTGGTTTCTGACAAGAAGATTTTTTCAAGTTTTCTATATAGATATATAGGGAAAATAAGCTCCACCCCCTAGCGGCCATGTTTTTTGACAAATCACGATTACTTGAACAATCTTGGTAGAAGGTCACAAAGGAAACATTTCTGCCAAGTTATAACGAAATTGGTCTAGTGGTTTCTGACAAGAAGATTTTTCAAGTTTTTCTATATAGATATATAGGGAAAATAAGCCCCGACCCCTGGCGGCCATGTTTTTTGACGAATCCAAATGGCTTGAACAATCTTGGTACAGGATCACCAAAGGAACATTTCTGCCACATTATATTGCAATCGTTCCAGTGGTTTCTGATAAGAAGATTTTTTTTAATTTTCTATATAGATATATAGGGAAAATAAGCCCCGCCCCCCTGGCAGCCATGTTTTTTGACGAATCCAAATGGCTTGAACAATCTTGGTAGAGGATCACCAAAGGAACATTTCTGCAAAATTATACTGAAATCGGTCGAGTGGTTTCTAACAAGAAGATTTTTAAAGTTTTCTGTATAGATATATAGGGAAAATAAGCCCCGCCCCCTTGCGGCCATGTTTTTTGACGTATCCAAATGGCTTGAACAATCTTGCAAGAGGATCACCAAAGAAACATTTCTGCAAAATTATATGGAAATCGATCTAGTGGTTTCTGACAAGAAGATTTTTAAAGTTTTCTATACAGATATATAGTGAAAATAAGCCCCGCCCCCTGGCGGCCATTTTTTTTGACGAATCCAAATGGCTTGAACAATCTTGGTAGGGGATCACCAAAGAAACATTTCTGCAAAATTATATGGAAATTGGTCCAATGGTTTCTGACAAGAAAATTTTTAAAGTTTTCTATATTGATATATAGGGAAAATAAGCCCCGCACCCTGGCGGCCATGTTTTTTGACGAATCCAAATGGCTTGAACAATCTTTGTAGAGGATCCCCAAAGGAACATTTCTGCAAAATAATATTGAAATCGGTCCAGTGGTTTCGGACAAGAAGATTTTAAAAGTTTTCTATATAGATATATAGGGAAAATAAGCCCCGCCCCCTGGCGACCATGTTTTTCGACGAATCCAAATGGCTTGAACAATCTTGGTAGGGGATCACCAAAGGAACATTTTTGCAAAATTATATTGAAATCGGTCCAGTGGTTTCGGACAAGAAGATTTTTTATGTTTTTAATTAAAAAATCTATTTTTAGCTCCTGTGACCTAGATATGCAATGACCCGGATCCATTTGAACAACTTTGAAAGAGGACCAACCTTCGGCTCATGGTGAGCTAAAAATAAAGCCCCCCAAAAAAAAAAAAAAAAAAAGAACAACAAAAAACTAATGCAAATAAAGAAATAGATAAAACAAATTCTGTCTTAATATTATTTTTCTTTTTTTGACAACTCTGAAAACAAAGAATTCATCTATTCACTGTAAAATTCAATAATAATAATAATAATAATAATAATAATAATAATAATAAGAATAATAAAAAAATTGCTAAATTGAATTTAGATACTTCTTATAAAAATTAATCAATAAAATTGAATCAAAATATTCTTTGGTAAAACAGTGAACACTTTATAAGATGATATTCATTTTCCCCCTTTCTGGCCCCACTTAAACAGACTTCAGACAGTGATAATCGCCTCATAGTCACTTGGATAAGACCCGCCTTTGATGTGAGCCACCACTATTAGGGCTGTATATTGCGTGCAATCATGATGGACTACCTCAGCCAAGAGGCTGAGAATATGTGTATTTAAATGTATGTGGCCTTAAGCGCACATCATTATACCCTGATTTCAATGCATTGATCTGCTCAGTTGACATATTTTGTGTTGTAGAAACCAAATTAGACTCTTCTGATGTAATCTCTCTTCAAGGATACCGAATTTATAACTGCCCAAGAAAACAAGCTGTATTAAGAAAATCAGGTGGTCTATGTCAAGAATGATATTGATACGTATGTATCACAAAAGGAATATAATTCTGACTGTATAACAGGGCTGAAAATATAAAAAAAATCTCACTAATACAAAACAAGATATGCTAATTGGCGTCTGCTCTATTCCGCCCAAAGTTCGAAATATTTCAACGATGATGATTTGTGTGCCCTTGAAGAAGAGATAATGTCGGCATGCAGTTCTTTTGACTACGTTTATCTGTTGGGTGACTATAACGCTCAAACAGCAGACATGAAAGATTACACAAGCATTGATGCATCCCTTGACAAGTACCTGGAACTAGACCAAGCTACTATTGAGTTCTTCGATCAAGAGTTATTTGTTTTTTTTTTATAAATAATCATATCCTTGTTAATAGAAGCTCCAAAGATACCAAGAAAAATAATATAGGTTATAGAATTATTGATATATGCAAAAACAACAATGCATTTATCCTAAATGGAAGGTATGGCAATGATAAAGGTGTCGGAAATTATACTTTCCGTGACCAGTCTGTTATTGACTATGCAATTACTTCTCAGAAAGGTTATAGTCTCCTCTCAAATTTTGAAATACAATCTACCCTGATGAACACTCTCTGCTTAACGTTACATTGCAACTTACCACTAACAGTGCTAAAACTAGGACTGAAATGAGCCAGCCTATCACAAATTACCGTAGATGGGACCAACGCAAAGCAGAAAATTTAAGAGAAAATGTCAAAGACACAGCCATTAGAGATATAGAATCCTCCGTGGACTCGCTAGATTCTGAAATACTGCAGGCGCACATTGATGAAACCACACAAAAAGTTACAGAACTTTTCAATCAAACTGCTCAAGAAACGTTTTGCTCAAAATGTATTATAGGTCAAATAATGAAAATAAACCTTGGTTTGGCTATAGATAACAGAGCACGAAAACGGTATCAGCTTTGCAAAATTGACTGCAACAAAAGGGCCCTTCATCACGCGAGCAAATTTTATAAGCAAACTATGAATAAATACATAAACCAATACAACCGAAAACAACAAGTTAGACCAAAGAAAATGCAAAATACTTAAGGAATATTGGAAGCTTATAAACAATTTTAATAAAGCAAAAGAACAAAACCAGCCATCATTTGAACGTTTTGTTGACTTTTTTTTTAAGAAATTAAATACGCCTGAAAGAAACGATGATAAGCTTGACTATAATGAAAGTTTTGATAACTTTTTCAATCTAAATGATGACGACCAAATACTCAATAGACCTATACAAAAAAAGAAATCGCAAAATGCATAAATAAACTTAAAAATTTAAAAGCACCAAGCTCTGACCAAATTCTAAATGAATATATCAAATACAATGTTACCACTCTATACTAAACTTTTCAATTTTATTCTCGATACTGGACTTATTCCAGAAAAATGGGTTGAAGGTATGATAAAACCGATATATAAAAACAAAGTAGACAATATGAACCAAGAAATCTATAGGGCTATAACATTAGTCAGCTGCCTAGGGAAACTGTTCATGACAGTACAAAATGAACGACTGAATTTATTTCTGGCAGAAAATGACATACTTTCTGAAAATCAAGCAGGATTCAGAAAAAAATATTCGACGAATGATCATATCTTTGTTCTACAGTCTCTTTTTGAACTACTAAAATTACAAAAGAAAAAAATATATACATTGCACTTTCATCGATTTCTCAAAAAGCGTTTGACAGCGTATGGCGGATAGGCTTACGGCACAAATTGCCAAAAAATGAGATAAAGGGTAAATTCTTTAAGGTTATATTTAGTCTGTATCAAAATATTAAGTCTTGTATTTCTATTAATGGTTCTAATTCGGTCTTTTTCGAAAGCTTCATTGGCCTAAGCCTAAGACAAGGCCAAAATTTATCACCGATATTGTTTTCGATATTTTTGAACGATCTTGAAATTATTTAACAGATTTTGACAGTCAAGAAATAGACTTTGAATATAGGGATGATGAGGTATTTTACAGCATCAAGCTTCTTGTCCTACTGTATGCAGATGATACAGTAATAATGGCCGATTCACCTGGCGAAAACCTTAAAAACTTGGCGGTTAAATATAAATTTCAATAAAACGAAAGTGCTCATATTTGGCGCGAGGAAAAATCCTGTAAAAAGATTTACTCTGGATGGCTAGAGATTGAAACCGTAAGCAGTTATAAATACCTAGGCTTGTAATGTCGAGTAACGGCAGTTTTCTAAATGCAAGGAAATGTATGTATGATAAAGCAAATGCCATTCACTTATTGTACAAGAGAATCAATAACTTGAATTTGCCCTTAGATCTCCAATTAAAGCTGTTTGATTGCACTGTTTTACCAATTATGTCTTATGGATGTGAAATCTGGTCTTACGAAGACATAAAAATGTTTGAACGCATCCACAATTCGTTTTTAAGGACAATTACCAAATCAAGGAAAAGCACACCGCTGTATATTCTCTGTGGCGAACTAGGAAGATATCCATTTGAAATCACTATAGTGAAAGCCCGCGTTATAGGATTCTGGAATAGAATCGTGACAGGCAACCAAACTAAACTAGTAAGCTTGTTCTACCGCAAATTAGTATCAATTGATAATAACGAATTTAAATGCATTAAACATGTCAAAAACATACTACAAGAAGTTGGCAGGAATGACCTCTGGCTTCATCAAAATTTGAGTATGCCAAAACATGCCAACCAAATAGTTAAACGTGTTTTAATTGACCATTTTAAACAGAAATGGTCACAATTTATGAGTCTTCTAAAGGCCTTAACTATCGCATGTTAAAAGGTGACCACGATATGGAAAATTACTTGTTGATTCTGCCTAAAAATAAATACATTCCCCTAATTAAATACAGAACAGCCAATCACTTCTTACCGATTGAAACAATGAGATGGCAAGGAATTGATATATCAGAGAGAAAATGTCCCCTTTTGTGATAAACAAGATCTAGGCGACAAATTTCATTACCTATTTATATGTAGAGCCTTCCAAGAGAAAAGGAAAATGTATATCAAACCCTGTTATTACCTTCGAACAAACATTTTAAAATAGAAGGAGCTGTTTAGCTCAGTCACCCTCCAAATTATCAAAACTCAGTACATTTGTCTCGCATATAATGAACTCATTTAAACGAAGATAGGTTCAAGTTCAGTAAGAATGAAAGAATTTATTCAAAAACGCTTAAGATCTCATTCTTTATGCACCCCATTGACAATTATTAACTAACACAACCCTGGACTAATATACTCCTACCAATATTTCACGACCTTAATACAAAGTGTCATTATTTTTCGTGAGCAGTATACAAACAAACTATTGTTTATATCTTAAGATAGAAACCATTCAAGTTCTCGATTTTTGTTTGTTTGTGTTGAAATTTTACGGCCCAGTCATCAACCTTTGGGGTTATGTCGAGCGCGGTCAGTTTACCTAACCACACGTTTACTGGGCAGGTTTAGTTCTCTAAGCGGTTAACCAGTATTGTGCACATTCTTTCGCCAGAAACTGACAACTGCCCTTCTTGAATCAGCGGAAGGGAGAGAATGACCGTAGAAAATATTTCATGATCAGTGTCCACGAAAGAATGTTGCCGACCTCGGCGGGGGTGAACCCGCGACCTCCTGGTCTCCAATAGGACGGCGCATCCAACCGAGCCACCGAGGCCGACATTTCAAGTTCTTGAAATACACCTGTCAAACCGATCAATCGATATTTACCCGAAAGTAACCATTGACGTTTAATTCATTACAGTGCGACAAAGTTAGACAATTAGTTTCCGCCAACGGCTTCGTAGGTTCCCGGTATTAACTACGATCGAATTTTATGTTAAGCAGAAAGGGGTATCGATTGGGTTTATTGATTGCCTAATTTTTTATTAACTGCTGATTTGTGGCCTTACATTTAGGTGGCTGTTGATTTTTTTGATGTTGGATTTAACGATTCAGCTGAAACAATCCAAACTATACTGTTTTTGTGTGTGTATGAAAATAGCTTTGTCGGTTACTGATTGGGGAACTAAGGTATTTTGGTACCCACCCCCCGCACCTCCAGACCCTCATGATTATTCATTGCAGTTAAAGGGGAACGCAATATAAATTGTAAATTGGAGTAAAGTGCTTAACAAGCCATTTACTTTGATGCAAGAATTTTCAAAATCGCCTAGAGAGTTATGATGGTTTGAATATGTTTAAAATTGCTGTCATGGATGCCGCCATATTGTAGGCTTTGTGACGTCACAAAGCCCAAATTAAATATGCAAAACCAAATTATAAAGAGAATAATTTTGCTACAGATTTTTATAATCTTTTAATTCTAGTGACAAGCAATCATTTCCCCCCAAAATAAACCAAATTTATGACCTTTATGAAACGAATTTTAATTTTTATGAAACCTGATTAAATGTTCAAAATGGCGGCGCCCATTCCACCAATGTTAAAATATTCAATAGTCTATCTTACTTAATTTTCCACCGATTTTGATCAAATTTGTGTCAAAATTCATTGTTTGTAAAGTTCTTTACTTTGAAGCTCAATACCTTTTTAGGTTGCGTTCCCCTTTAATCAAGCGAGACTATGGTGTAATGGTTAATAGTTTACCGCAATGTATTGTCATTTACCGACTTGAGTTCACGGAATATGCTAATGTCTCAGTTTAACGTTGACGCACTATAGATAGGCAGATTTTTTTTTCAATACAAAACACTCGTCTATATAATTTGTCTGCCTGTCTGCCTGTCTGTCTACCATCCTATACTGCTGTATATGCTATCATCTTGTCGCTATATATGGCTGTCTGTCTCTGTCTGTCTGTCTGTCTGTCTGTATGTCTGCCTGTCTTTTTGCCTTTCTGTAATCCTGTGCGACTTTGGCTGATTACGTACACACCTGCCTGTGTAAGCATGTCTGAATTTATTTATTTATTTATTTATTTATTTATTTATTAAAGGCATTTTAGTGAGGTGGAGGTTTTAAATAAATGTTTGGCATAATAGATTTTAAGATCACAATCATTTTGCCATATAAACACTTGGGAGTTTTGCGCTAGGGATTTTTAAGCTAAATGAACATGCTGTTGTTTAGTGAATGGATGGAGAGCAATTATACCCCATACACATATGTTCATAAGCTAAGTCATCTATATTTTTTTATGCTCGTAATTTAACTAGGAACTGACATCACAAGCCCCAAAGCCCAGCGAGTACCGAAAGGTGTAGGACACAATGGAACATTATGACTAGTAGCGCTGCACTGTGTCCTACTCTTTCAGTGGCTAATACTATGCTGAAAGTACCCGGGGATTATCCCGTACCCACTGATACCCTTTCATTTTCGTTTCGGTAAGAGTACAGTGGAGGGAACGGTGCACTGTATGCGGCTGCCTCGCTATTTTTGCAACTCTTACTTAAAGTAAGGGATGCGATTGGGGAGACAGTCTGATTGATGTGGGTATATCCTGGTATGTGCACGGCGTTGATTCAGCGTCGTTGAAGTCGATTCGACGTTGTTTTGGCGTCGTTTAGCTACTGGGATATATGCGAACACTTACCTGCTGTTTACACGTCATACATATAATGCTTTTCGTGTTAGAAAGTTGAAATGTACATTCCATTCTGTATTCTATTTTTTCCAGATTTTTTTCAAGAATCTTTTTCTTGAGAACAAGTAATCCATTCACACGCGAGCAGGGTCACCGATGCAACCACGTGGTGTCTGCATGGTAATTTACTTCAATGAAATCTCAATGAACCGCACAAACTCACAAGAAAAACGTGCAGGCAACACGAGGCTTATATTGGCAGTCGGTGACCCGGAACATTTGTGAATGAATACTACTTGTACACAATCAAGGCATTATACTTGTAAATATTTACGGATGATTTCATTCGCACAGTTTCTCTCTCTCTCTCTCTCTCTCTCTCTCTCTCTCTCTCTCTCTCTCTCTCTCTCTCTCTCTCTCTCTGAATCATTTAACAACGACAGTCTCTGACTGGAGTACAAACCTAAAAAATATGTAAAAAATAATAACCTTTCATAAAACCGCCCCGCTTCAAGTATGGTATTCACAGTGGGCTTACAGCGTTGAAGCGGTGCCGAATCCGCGACGACTCGACGTCATAACGTCGAATCGACGTTGATTTGGCGTTGTGTGACCACTGGGTTAGTGTTACGGTATAATTTACTGGTGTATCAGAACATCACTCTAATTATTATTTTTTTCTTCTTCTTTCTCTTCTCTCTGTGTCCCACCTTACTATTAGAGTCAATTGTTAGTCGCCATGCTAACCATGTTTATAGGTATACAACATTTGCCCAGATGTAACTTGTGTTATCTGAGCTTTGAATAAAGGCTTATGTTATTGTCGTAATGTTAAGCGCGAAAAACTACCTTCAGTTGAGTCGCGGTATTCATTAGTATGCAACAATAGGCGGTGGCCTCAAAATGTTGTATCAGAGAACTTGATTATGTATTATACCCAGCTAGCTACTTTCAGAGGGGCGGGCCGCCCCCGTGCCCTCCCAGGCCGCCCCTCATGCCCTGTCCTTCCGCCCCCTTGCCCTCTCCAGTCCACGCGCTGCCTTTTTTTTAAGATGTTCCTCTTTCATGTCCATTCATAATTATTGCTAATTAGCATCCTCTTATGTGTGATTCAAGACCGTCAAGAAGACATCAGAGGAAGATGTAATTATTGATTAATCATGCGACACGCGCCGAAGTAATTGCTCACACTGGCCAAGTTCATCTGAAACACTCGAGTAAACTCTAGAACTATGTTTAGAACTTGATATAGATGCGCACGCATCGATTCAGCAAAACGACGAACTCTTCAATCGAGTACTCCATAATATGGCGGCCTCCAGTGAAATGCTTGGGTTAGTGACTTTGACAGAACTTTTGAACGAAGAAGGCGACATTTTGATAAATCAGTACCTTACAAACACCACAGCACTTGGTATGTGCTTGCTAAATTTGTAGTTACTGCTTTTAAGCTGCAAATATATAAGTGCAAACTAAAATAAACTATTTTTCTCGCTCTTTTGCTTTCCTGGTGTTCTTTTCACCACCACCAGCCGCCATCTTGACACTCGATTAACCCGGCGTGAAAGCAGGGTTCGATTGGAGTTAATGTCAAAGGTGAAGTGACGTAATTCGAGTAAGAACTCTGAGCGTTTTGCTGTAAACCGCGTTCATCGAGTTTCAGCTGAACTCGCCCACTGTGAACGGATTAGCGGTGGTTAGATAAACAGAAAAATGACGTCAGAACATGGCGGCGATCGGTTGTGTTTGCTGAGTTAGGACTGAGTGTTTTGGTTTTTTCCGTGATTCTGGAACTATTTTTGGAACTTTGTTCCTGTGGTAAAGTTATTTAGTTATAAAGGATATACAAAATCTCGGAATGGCTTCAAACACGGCAATGCAAGATTGGAATACTGTAGTAAAAAAAACCGCCACGTCGAGCAGCGAGTTTCACTCCCTATAAGGCGAGGGCACGCCCACAGACACGCCTTCACGCTAAACCACAGACTAAACGGCAGGGCGTATCCACAGCATCCACAGGATCTACAAACTCTATAGGTGAGATACATGATTCTCCCCCTGATCTGTCATTTGTAGACTTTAAAAAACTAAATATGGACGAGAAATTTGATAAGATTTTCCAGTGTTACAAAACATGAAAGGGGTCAATGAAAGGTTAGCGGCCACAGAAAGCGATGTCCGTGAATTGCGAGACCAAGCTGATAGTAATACGGATAGACTGAATTTGCTAGCATATAAGTCCATCGGTACAGAAGCATGTCAGCGTAGGAATAACATAATATTTTGGGGTATCCCGGACATTATGAATGAGGATTGTTTACAAGTGATCAGGGAATATATATTCCTGTCGGATAGATTCAGTTTAGACCCTGACGCAATATGTATCCAACGAGCCCATCGTATTGGTCGTTGAAGGCAGCCAAGGAGTCGTATGGTTAAAGTGCAACACAGACCTTTGATTGTGGCATTTAGAGACTACTAAGACTGTGAACTAATTTTATCAAATGCCTCAAACCTAAAGAATACAAGTTATGGCGTGAGTAGGGACTATCCCCAGGAGATCATCGATGCAAGGAAACTTCTGCGCGCTGAAATGAAATCCTTAAAGTCAAAGTACCCGTCCTCTAAGATCTCCATTCAGAATCCCGCAAAATTAGTTATAGACGGTCGTATACACAAGGATATGTTTCCCCAGTGGCGGGAATATATGAATCGTGATAGGTTAAAAACTAGTATTCCTGCGGACGTATCTAGCGTTGAGGGCGATGATGACCCGTTGGAACAGAATACACTTCCTATGGAAACAAGCTCTGCGCTTTCTGGTCCCAGTCTAGTGACTAGTGGAGAGGGTTCAGATTGTCCATTCGGAATAAGTGGTTATACTAGCTCGAGTCCTACGGAACCCCAAAATGACATTCCTAAGGCCCCGTCCCTTTTCCACTCGATTCGCACATCCGAGAAAACACACACAGCTGGCAAGCCACCAAGTGGGCCACCCGATACGCGTGATACTGTCGACCTATGGCCTGCAGTACAGGCAAATGAGCTACGGACAGACCTCCCGAGCAAGTAGATACTGACTCTAAATAGAAAATCGCGGAGTGTTCAAAATGCAATATAAACATTTCATTGCCGGAAAATGAAGTAAATAATAAAAATATTGTGACTCACTCTCCTTGTAATAGTGGCAACCATAACATAAAACTTTATCCTAAAACCTTTAAATGTGCCTCACTTAACGTATGTGGACTCAGACGGAGAGTGCTGTACCCCGAATTTTTCGATCTTATCTGCCAGTATGAAATTCTCTGTGTATGTGAAACAAAACTTGACAATTTTGACATCATCAATATACCAGGTTACGAATTTATTTCTCAAGTGCGTTAGCAAAAATATGTTAGGAAAAGTGGAGGCATCTGTGTATTTATAAAAAAGGCTTTCTCCGAAAAAGTAACTTTAATAGAGTCTGATTCAGATTTTGTTATGTGGTTTAAGATTCATGTCCGTATTTGGAACTGATGAAGACTTATATTTTGGCTCCGTCTACGTGCCACCTAGCGAATCACGATTTAATACAGCAGATGAAATGTCTCTATTTGACGCAGAAATAACCAGTATGTGTATTGCTCATAAATATGTATCACTTATTGGCGATTTCAATGCTAGAACGCATAACAAAATAGATTTTATGGATGCTGATGATTTTCTCAGTCGCCACTTTGAATTTGATGTCGATGTATTAGAGATTTATAACAGCTCCGATATATTTAACAGATTTTCTCATATATCAAGGGAGAGAACCTCTCAAGATATTGTTTTTAACAATGAGGGGAAACTTCTTTTAGATACTTGTAGAACAAATAATTTGATTATTTTGAATGGCCCTTGTGGCAGTGATAATTCTAAAGGTGCATTTACATTTCGTAACTGTTCGGTCATAGATTATTCCATTGCATCCCACAATTTTTTAAAGCACGTCCAAGATTTTAATGTAATTGACCTTGACCCTATTTTTTCAGATGGACATTCACTTATATGTACTACTTTCTGTTTTAAGCATTTTGTTCCTGTATGTTATATAGAACCTACAGACATTAATCAAGCCCCCTCAAGACCAAAGTGGAAGCCTGAAAATAAACACCAGTTTTTGAACAGCCTAGATAAAAATAAAATAAATGACCTGTATCACAAATTACAAGAATCTGAACGAAACTTGAACAACGTGACAAAACAAACAGTTACAGATATGTGTAACATAATACCCAATATTTTTGTAGATGCCAACAACAGTATTCATAATGGAAGTAATCCTACGCAAACATATTATAATGAACAAACACAAAGGCAATGGTTTGGAAATGAATGTCGTAGTGCACGAACTAAATACCATTTAGCAAAGAAAATTCATAAAAGAAATCCTTCTCAATCGAATAAAGCACATTTAATCGAAGCAAGTAAAATTTATAAAAATAAAATGAATTTTCATATTAATAAATTTAACAAAAAAGTACAAATTAAGATTAGAAAACTGTATAATAAAAATCCAAAAGAGTACTGGAAAATCTTGAACAATTTCGATAAGAAAAAAGAACAAACCGACATAAAACTGGATGCACTGTACACTTTTTTCAAAGAAATGAACGATGATAAGTATGGTGATGAAAACACAAATGAGGATGGTCTAAATATACACATTGATGAAGCAAGCGACGAAATTCTAAATTCACATATTACCGAGGCTGAAATATTAAAGTGTATAAAATCATTAAAAACTAGCAAGGCTTGTTCGAACGATCAAATCATCAACGAGTTTTTGAAGAGTACCACAGAAATTATGTTACCAATTTATGTTTCACTATTTAATATAATATTTGATACAGGTATTCTACCAGATGCATGGCTTGAAGGCATAATAAAACTGATATACAAACGTAAGGGTGACCCACTAAATCCAGAAAATTACAGACCAATAACTATCCTCAGCTGTTTCGGTAAACTGTTTACCTCCATACTTAATTCAAGACTCCACCAATTTCTTGAAACAAACAATATTATGGAAGAGAATCAAGCGGGTTTTAGGGCGGTATATTCAACCACAAATCACATTTTCGTACTACATGCTTTGACAGAACTCCTTAAAACCAAGAAAACGAAACTTTTCTGTGCCTTTATTGATTTTAGTAAAGCTTTTGATTCATTTTGGAAGGTCGGGTTATGGATGAAATTATTAAGTAACTACATAAATGGTAAAATATTTCGTTTAATATACAACATGTATCATAGTATTAAGTCTTGTGTATCTTATAACGGTGAACGATCGGCATATTTCCAGAGCTTCAGAGGAGTAAGATAAGGAGAAAACATATCACCCTGCTATTTGCATTGTTTTTTAATGATCTTGAATCTTTCTATTATCCAATAACTGTAATGGTATAAATATGAACTTCAGATATGACCAAATCGTTATATTTCTAAAAGTGTTTGTCAAACTTTACGCAGACGATACTGTCATTTTTGGTACTGATGAGAAAAGTTTTCAAGTAATTTAAACTTATTCTACGAATATACAGAATCTTGGAAGTTACATATAAATTTCGCAAAGACTAAGGTATTGATATTTGGAACAAGAAGTGATGATCACTTTGAGTTCAAATTGGGTAATAACATTCTATCTATATGTAAAGAATTTAAATATCTTGGAATTATTTTCACCAAAAGTCGCAGTTTTATAAAGCTATGAAAAATAATGTCGACCAAGCTAAAAAAGCAATGCATTTACTATATAAAAGAATAAGAAATCTGAATCTACCAATAGATTTGCAAATAAAACTATTCGATCATACCATAGTACCCATTTTGTTGTACGGCTGCGAAGTATGGGGCTACCAAAATGTTCAAATCGTTGAAAATTTACATAATGATTTTTTACGCAACATACTTAATCTTAGGAAAAGCACACCAATTTATATTCTACATGCTGAGTTAGGAAGAAAATCTTTACAAATAAATATAAAGAATCGTATGATCGGCTTTTGGATTTCAATTATTAATGGAAAACAATCTAAACTTTCAAATATACTGTATACTATTCTCTTAAATGAAACAAACAGCAATATTTATGAGCATAACTGGATACATGCTATAAAAAACACACTTATATCTGTAGGTAAAATAGACTTAATCTACACCAATCGTATTAACAATCCTCGTGCAACTAAGGCTTCAATAAGTAGAACCCTGAACGATTTATACACACAGGAATGGCACGCTAAATTGAACAGCTCATCAAAAGGCAAAAATTATTCAATTTACAAATATGACATCTGTTTTGAAGAGTATTTTACTACCAAAGAAACACTATATACCTCTTTGTAAATTTAGATCAGGCAATCATCGATTGCCAATTGAAATCGGACGGTGGGAAAATATACCAATTAATGAGCGAATTTGTAATTTATGTAACAAAGATATTGGTGATGAATTCCATTACTTGTTTAATTGTGAGGTTTTTAATGAAGAAATAAAAGTGTACCTTAAGCCGTTTTTCTACAAACGACCTAATATTCTCAAATTTCGTGAACTATTGACAACGAGAAACCATACTTGTCTTATGGAACTATCCAAGTTCGTTGACATAATTATGAAAAAAAATGTTTAACTGATAGCGGAATGACTTAGTCTTATTATCGAATGGCTCTTCAGTAAAGTATACCACCAACAGTGGACCAAAAATTACCTTTTACGACTTAAAAAATGTACGTGAATTCCAATTTAATTTTACGGATCAGTATCACGCATAACGAGTCCCTTGTATACATTTTCTGACCAACTGCTGGTACCAAAAGCAGTATGCATTGGTATCTAGAATACTCAACTCTTAGCTCACTTTATCCCTGTAAGATTATAATTTCGGTTCTTTTTTGTTCACTCCATCGTAGAGATAAAAAGAATCAAGTCTACTTGAAATCTGTGTCCAGCAAATGCGCGGCGTCGTAGTGGCGTCTTTCCGGTGTCGCTGCGACGTCGCAGTGGCGCCGGGGCGACGTTGCTGTGGTGCTGTGTGTTTGCTGGGAAGCACTTACATGATAAAGATTGAATTAGAGTTGTCGAAGCATGTTTTGACGTCATAAACACTTGTAATGTGAATTTTCGTTCTCTTATGCCACCATGGGTGGCCTGAGAATTTTGTTCCATGAATAAAGTTTTGTTCTGTTCTGTTCTGTTCTACCATGGGGCACAGTATGACTCGATGAGCGGTCTTGTTGGTATCTTTGATGCTAGAATATTACAGACACTGCGAGTATCACTGGGTAGAGCTTGCTTTCGTTTTCTTCTAATCGGTATCTTTAAATTTTATTGCAAAAATAAAACAGAGCAATAAATTCATGTAGATAATTTGCATAGTATCTTTTATTTAAAAGGCCATGTTCGGTAAATCACAATTATTCTCAACTGACTCGTCACTTGTTACGGTAAAAATGCCGACCAAAAAGAGAAAGTTAAGAGTATGAAAGCGATAGAGTTAAGATTAAGAAAAAACAACTAATCTTCGTTTTCCGGTGGTGCTTCAATGACCAGGTAAGAAAAAAAACACAAAAACACTATGATTATTTTGAATAATTGTTACGTATTAGCCACTGCCATGTTCGGACATGTGCGTAGCAAAGAAGGAGACCGTCGCACGCATGTTTTTAACTTTGGCAGAGCATGTTGCATTTTCTGGGTATTTTAATAATTATAATGTTCTTATTATATAGATAATGTAAAAGAATAACAGTACTAATATTTATTTATACCCTGGAAAAATGCGGGGTAAGGCCCTCACTCTTCAGATTTTACTGTTTAAATATGCCTTGATAATGAATTTTACGAGTGGAACGCAGCATTTTTAGCTCACCTGAGCTGAAGGCTCAAGGTGAGCTTTTGTAATCACTCACCGTCCGTCGTCGTCGTCGTCGTCCGTATGTCCGTCCGTCCGTCCACCCGTCCGTCCACAATCTTTAAACAACATCTCCTCCTAAACCACTGATTGGATTTTGACCAAACTTTACAGGACTGATCCTTGGTTGGCCCTCTTTCAAAGTTGTTCAAATGGTTCCGGTCCATTGCATATCTAGGTCACAGGAGCTAAAAATAGATTTTTTTTAACTAAAAACTTAAAAAATCTTCTTGTCAGAAACCACTGGACCGATTTCCATATAATTTTGGAGAAATGTTCCTTTGGTGATCCTCAACCAAGATTGTTCGAGCCATTTCGATTAGTCCAAAAACATGGCCGCAAGGGGGCGGGGCTTATTTTCCCTATATATCTATATAGAAAAATGTAAAAATCTTCTTGTCCGAAACCACTGGACCGATTTCCATATAATTTTGCAGAAATGTTCCTTTGGTGATCCTCTACCAAGATTGTTCAAGCCATTTGGATTTGTCAAAAAACATGGCCACCGGGCAGGGCTTATTTTCCCTTTATATCTATATAGAAAACTTTAAAAATCTTCTTGTCCGAAACCACTGGACCGACTTCAATATAATTTTGCAAAAATGTTCCTTTGGTGATCCTCTACCAGGATTGTTCAAGCCATTTGGATTCGTCAAAAAACATGGCTGCCAGGGGGTGGGGGTTATTTTCCCTATATAGAAAACTTTAAAAATCTTCTTGTCAGAAACCACTGGACCGATTTCCATATAATTTGGTAGAAATGTTCCTTTAGTGATCCTCTACTAAGATTATTCGAGCCATTTGGATTCGTCAAAAAACATGGCCGCCAGGGGGCGGGGCTTATTTTCCCTATATATAGAAAAATGTAAAAATCATCTTGTCCCAAACCACTGGACCGATTTCCGTATAATTTTGCAGAAATGTTCTTTTGGTGATCCTCTACCAGGATTGTTCAAGCCGTTTGGATTCGTCAAAAAACATGGACGCCAGGGGGCAGGGCTTATTTTCCCTATATATGTATCTATATAGAAAACTTTAAAAATCTTCTTGTCAGAAACCAATGGACCGATTTCAATATAACTTGGAAGGAATGTGTCTTTGGTCACCCTCTTCCAAGGTTGTTACAGCCATCATGATTCTTTAAAAAATATGGCTGCAAGGGGGTGGGGCTTATTTTCCCTATATATCTATATAGAAAACTTGAAAAAAAAATCTTCTTGTCAGAAACCACTGGACCGATTTCAGTATAACTTGGCAGAAATGTTTCCTTGGTGACCCTTTACCAAGATTGTTCAGGTCGTCAGGATTTGTCAAAAAACATGGCTGCTAGGGGATGGGGCTTATTTTCCCTGTATATCTATATAGAAAACTTGAAAAAATCTTCTTGTCAGAAACCACTGCACTGATTTCAATATAACTTGGCAGACATGTTACCTTGGTGACCCTTTCTTGGTGACCCTTTACCAAGATTGTTCAAGTAAACGTGATTTGTCAAAAAACATGGCCGCTAGCGGGTGGGGCTTATTTTACCTATATATCTATATAGAAAACTTTAATAATCTTCTTGTCAGAAACCACTGGACCGATTTCAGTATAACCTAGCAAGAATGTTTCTTTGGTTACCCTCTACCAAGGTTGTTCAAGCTGTCATGATTCGTCAAAAAACATGGCCGCTATGTGGGCGGGGCTTATTTTCCCTATATATCTATATAAAAAATTTTAAAAATCTTTTCGTAAGAAACCGTTACACCGAATTCAAAGTAACTTGACAGGAATGGTGACCTTCTACCAAGATTGTTCAAGCTTTCATGATACGTCAAAAAACATGGCCCCCAGAGGGGGCGGGGCTTATTTTCCGTATATATCTGTATAGAAAACTTTGAAATTCTTCTTGTCAAATACCCCTGACCGATTTCAATGTTGCTTTGGTGACCCTCTACCAAGAATGTTCAAGCAATCCTGATTTGTCAAAAAAACATGGCTGTTAGGGGATGGGGCTTATTTTCCCTATATATCTAGATAGAAAACTTTGAAAATCTTCTTGTCAGAAACCACTGAACCGATTTCAATTTAACTTGGTTTAACTTGGTAAACAGATTGTTTCTTTGGTGACCCTAAACCAAGTTTTTTCAAGGTGTCATGATTCGTCAAAAAGAAAAAAAATGGCTGTTAGGGGGTAGGGCTTTATAGCAATATAAAACACTTTAAAAATCTTTTTGTCAGAAACCACTGGACCAATTTCAATATAACTTGGCAGAAATGTTCCTTTGGTGACCCTCTTTCAAGATTTAGTTGTCATGATGCGTTAAAAAAAAAAAAAAAAAAACATGGCTGCTGTGGGGGGTTGGTGGGGGTGGGGGTGCAGGGCTATAAAATTTAGAGCAGTGAACTTGGCTGAAACTTCAACACTAATATAAGTATGCAAATCTGTTTGCTCAGGTGAGCGATATAGGACCATCATGGTCCTCTTGTTTATGAATCAGCGGCGGAATCCAGGATGATTTCTGAAAGGGTTCGATTTGATCGAATTTCCGTACTTACTCCACGTATTCGGACAGACAGGCCTGAGCAAACAGTGTAGGCCCAGATCAGGCGCCGCAGAACGCTATTAAACCTTCACCGAAACGGTGATTGTAATCTCTCCAAGAACTGTAGTTTACATGCGTGTTTGTCACCACAAATGGCAAAATCTTACTGCCCTTGCATCGGAAGATGATCTGAGTCTTCACTGGTCGCACATTTTATTGTCCTTAAAGTGTTTTCCAAATTTCCATTTCCCTGCTCCCCCTAACTAGTTTCAATCCCTCTTTCTCTGCAGCGTCTAATCCGAGTCTACAGTTTCCATAGGCCTATCTGTCCCAATACTTGGGTTCTATTTTTAATACATGTCAGTTTCATGTGCATTTCTGACCAAAAAAATCGTCTATAATTTAACGAACATAAGTGTGTTTTTTTTCTCTCTAAGGGGTTTCCGCCACGATTTCTCGTGACGTTACCGTTACGAGCACGCGGTTTCTTCATGCGGGGCAAGGGAACTGTTGCATTTTCTGAGTATTTTCACATATATATTTTTTTAATCAATACTGGAAATGAGAATATCCCAAACAGTAAACACCAACTATATTTTTTTCGAATGAAATACGAAAGTTTTTGGTTTAAATACATGCATTGTATAAACTGAATAGAAGATTTTTTGCAGTTGGTGAACACCACACATCCTACTCAAGATCAATGTCATACGTAGTGGAGTTACTTTTTGGTGAAAAAAAAAAAGATTGAAAGAACTCTATCCAATGGTAGCCAGATTCTTAGCACCAACCGCTGTACTACCACTTATGTAACAAAGCCAGCTAAACTGCTTCTAACCGAAATCGTAATCTTCGCGTTGTGTTTTCAGAGTAGTAAATCAAAGTCTTCTTTTAAAGTTTCAACATTTTTATTAAAGTTGCGACAACCCTGAAACGCCCGAAGCGTTCCAAAGACAGACTTGGCAGTAACTGTACAATCAACTACCACCAACTGAGTACTGGCCCAAAACAGACAAAACACCAGACTAAAGAACGTTGTTGTGCGGATTTTTAACGCTACCAGGCACCCGAGGCACGTAGAGGCAGCGGCGATTATTATGTACATATATTTGTACAGCCTTGCTTTCATGGATCAC
This sequence comes from Anodontia alba, assembly GCA_964016985.1. Lineage (NCBI taxonomy): Eukaryota > Metazoa > Mollusca > Bivalvia > Lucinida > Lucinidae > Anodontia > Anodontia alba. The sequence goes on from OZ024831.1 coordinate 77,545,863, forward strand.
CCATGCACATTTGGTGCCGCTGTCTGTCACCAAGCGCCGCCCTGTCCACTTTATACTCAACCCAGGGCACGTCGAGTATGAGCTAGGCGTACTAATGGTCTGAAAATTGTCTCGACCCGAGCGGGACTTGAACCCACGATATCCCTCTTGAAAGTCGAGTGCGCTAACTTCTAGGCCAGCCAGCCCACCTGAAGAACATGATCAAGCTCCCACTATTTATATGTTTTCTAAGCATTCCTGAAGTGTTATTCCCAAGGTTGCTCCCGGCCCAAACAGCAAATTACGCAATTCCAAATATCGCATGACAATCACTAGGTTCTTCGCAATTGACCAAAAGAATGTTGCAGTTGTACGCAGACAATTCACATGAATTCTACACGCTTAATTACCATCCAAATGGGAAGATTTACTTTCAGAACATTTTAATGCTCTGATAAAATAATAGTTTCAAAAATACCATCTATTTAATGTTTTATATTTCCTAAATTCATGGTTGTTACTAAAACGGTCTTCAGGCTCCCTCTAACCAATGTATAAAATGCATATAACTCCATACAAACAGCACCTGCTATCTAGTCAGCACATACTCTGGACTGTTACAGAATGTCACGAGAGCTTTGTACCAAAACAATTGGTTTTAACCTTTAAACAAGTGGATTTGAATGGAGTCCAACCTAAACAATAACATGTATATTGGATGCTAGAATACTTTTTAACATTTTAGCTACAAAATAGATTTAATATTTATGCGACATAAAATCAACTCAGAATAACTGTAAAAGATTCATACAGATTTTACGGCCCTATCAACAACCTGTTTTGTCCATTTAGCAACCTGGGTAGACCCTGATTACGTTACACACCTCTCTTGCTTAAAGTAAATTATTTATTCCCAATTAATTAATTTACTCATATTTTACACTGATCATGCTCTTCATGTCAAATACACATTTTTATACATATAAGACATTACATATTTTAATATCTATGTCATGTACATTGTCAACATTTATAAACAATCAAGATAATATGATTTCAATATTACTTATCTAATACATGTATTACCATCAAATCATCAGTGACCAGGATTTTAACGTCCAGGGCTTATACCTTCATCAGGTTCACCCATGATTATGACTATTCAATACATGCATTAGCGTCATTATAAGTGGCCAGAATCAATGATCAATTAAATGACCAGGATTCATATCAATGACCAGGACCAATAAACGATTAGGATATTCATTAATCCACAAAAGTGACCAGGATAACCACTAACATATAAAAGTGACCACTAACGTATAAAAATGACCAGGACGATATTTACTAATATATATAAGTGATCAGGATGATCACAGTCTATACAACTGTCAATATATATGTAACACGGATGTCAACATTAATGTTCAAGATGTTACTTATTGTCTCAACTAATTAATCCAGGCGGCCATCCCAGTTACTAGAATAAATCAATTTCCTGTGACCAGGATTTCCAGCTATAATTAAAAGATTACAATGGGGTTAATATTTTAAAAGTTCTTTTTGAAAGTAAAGTTAATAAAGTTAATTTTTCTATAGTTCAGTCTTGGTTTCTTCGGTGGTGGTGGTATCACACAATCACACTGCTTTAGTTTTAAATCAACAACCATTGGGGGGTTGGGGTACAGGCATTCCTGGCGCCCTATACACTTTATTGATCTCACGAACCCTTTCTTCGTCATGGGGTTGATGGTATTCACAACAACCATAATGACATCTAATGACCTTCACGTCATCCGGCTGTAAAAAGAATAAAATATCTTCACCTAGGCATGACCTTTAGGGTAATACTTAGGACTTAAAATAGTTACTAAGTGTCTATCGCCAAACGATTCTTCGTCCATGCATAGTCTTTAGGATATACAAGGCACAAGTAAAGTTCTACAATTGTATAAATATATATACATGATGAGCTGACGTCACATAATAAAGTTCATCAACTATAATAGTTCTGTTTTGTTACATTGCTAACCATATAGCAATCCACTGTAATACAGCATTTTTACCGTAAATAAGATACTACGCAAAGTTTTTTATTTCTTTGCCCATGCCGCTGTCGCATCAGTCTACTTGAAGGATTTGTGTCCTTCGTCAACGTTATCGACGTTATGTTCTTCTACAAGAGTGGATAACTCAACATCACCTGGGGTTGGTGATCTACTCACATTCACCCTCTCAGAATCATGCATGCTAGCCCTTCTTTTACCAATTATCTGATAAATTTATGGCCTTTTCCGCAAAACTATCCAAACAATTACAAATAATACCACAGTCGATGCAACACTGATTATCATAACAGTTACCCAGTTATTTCTGTGTTTATTTTCGTCTAATATGATTGGTCTCTAATTTCTTGTTTCGCTCAGGAGACTTTGTACCGGTATTTCTTTTAAGCCTGACAAATGTGGTGGCAACTTTATTGCTTTATATCCTATTTCAGTCTTCGTTTCATTCCAAATGGAAAATTGTGATATATTATGTATTTTTAACAATGCTTGAAAAGGATCCGACCTTTCAAAATTACTGTACTTCCCATAATATTCTGGTAACTGCAAATATTATTTGAAGCTTTACATGTATTATTGAGACGTATAATACCAAATGGTGGTACAACCTTAATATCATTAATTTTTGGTTCATGTACTTGACAATTTAATATAAATGTCAGAGGTCTATTTGTAACTACAATCCAAACCCAGATGACAAGTATTTTGTAGTCGGCAGTCTTTCATTTAAAACAACTACTTGTTTACAGTACTTTTTAATGTCATGCACGTTTTGCATAAATAACGCAATAACACAAAACGTATTTATGTTTGTCTGATAGAATGCTGTCTCTGGGTTGCAAAATTGAAAATGATAACTATTACACATCTGAAATGCACTTTCAGGTAAAAGAGAAAATTTCGCTTTGTCTTTTGATATGGGTAACATTTCAATTTCCAAACTGCACTTTAACAACATGTTAGTTTGATTATTCGAAAGTAAAGGTAACGGTAATTTATGTACCTTATACACTTCATACTCTTCCTTTGTATTGACTGAGGGAATCTTAAGGATAATCCTAATTTCATTATTTTCCAGATATGTGATACAAGTCAATGTCTTATAAAAGTACCAAATGACTTTGCGGGGATTTTTAGGTAGTTCAAAAGTATTGGGTAGTTTTGATTCTACTTCAATCAATAAGCCTTTAAGATCTTTAAGAGAAATTTTATTAGTTGACAAATGATGTAATGATAACATGTTTAGTTCAGATTTCGAGTTTCAAGATAGAGTATGGCATTCTGAGTTGTAAACCTTATTTCATCGAGTATCGTTTTAAATTGTAAGTACGTGTGAATAAATTGTTCAAGCCTAACAAACTTTTGTTCAAAAGTTCTTTCAAGCAACCTTATTTTGCCGTCTAGCTTTTGAATAACAATAATGAGATCCATTATTGACCTTCTGTTTTCTGCAACTTGCATTCTCGTTAGATTAAGAACAGACAGACTTACATCTAAATCATGTATGATTTGTTCTTGATTAACTGCCAATGCCTTAATATTTCTGTCAATATTTTCAAGTTCATTTTCTGATACAGTCCCAAAAAGAGTGTTCATTAATTGTCCAATTATTGGAATTAATGATCTTTTGTATTCTTGCTTGTTCTCTGAAAGCGTCTGGTACTCATTAAAGTTTTTGTAAACAGACTTGTATGTATCTGTCAACAAATCTACTTCTACATGTAAGCTTAAGAATGTTTCTACATATCCCGTTAAATTTAACCTTCTATAGAAATCTATGATAACCTTCACAATTTCACCAGTGCGAACAAAATCAGTTTTAATTCGTGCAATTAAGTATTCAAACGGTCTCAAGTCATGGAAAAATGTAACAGACCACTGTGCATCGTTAATAAAAACTTCATTAGTCTTTTGGAATACAACATTTTCGGATGTAAAGAGTCCGAATGTTCGGCTAAAATACACTGAGCCTAAGGTCAATGTGATTATCATCAGGTTTCCCTGAAATTAAACAATAAATGGGCATTACTACACTGTTACACGAGGTATTTATTAATTACAATTTACCTCTAATAACACACACGACGTCTTTACCTCATAAAAAATACATGACGAGGTCATTTTATAACATAGTAGACATTAATCTAACTAATTGCTTTAAACCTCTTTCCTTATCACGAGGCTTCTTTTGTCTCTTTTTCTGTGGCCTAACTGTATTTCCGGATATTTTATCAAACAGTCGCCGGTACGAGTAAACCGCATTCACTTCCATTTCACTGGCTGAATCATTGTTATTAGCCGAAGGCAAGGAACAGGAATTATCAGAGGATAACTCTTCATTACATTTACCATTAATTCTTAAACATTTTAAATCAACGTAGCTCCTAACGTTATTTCATTAAAGCCAGTCCAAAAAGGTAAGAGAAAAGTCCAGGGAGTGCCACAATCACAAACCGCAGCCCTTCCCAGACCCCAAGAGGAAGAGGAAACCGACAAATCTAAACAAGCACAAACCGAACAAACGTACGAAAATCACTAAGATTAGCTCTCTCTTCCCCAAGCGAGGTATCAAACCAAGTATCAAGTTCCTATTTAAATCTCTGATCACGCTTTGAAATCTTGAGACATTTCGGTACCACCGGTACAAAACTGTACAGTAATGCAACCGTCACACCCAAGTTCAGTCCCATTTGCTGATTGCAAGCAAACTTTCTTATTGGTCAATTTAGGTTTATTTTTTAATTGATTGTATATTCTGCGGTGCATTAGTGAACATTCAGCTCCAGTGTCTGCAATAGTTCTAAACCTTTGTTTACCAATCTTGACTAAACAAGAATTCGGACAGCCTGAAACATTGATTTTAAATATTTGGTAAGGCAAATGTCTACTGTTGTTGTCTGAACTCATTACATCGACTCCTGCATGCAATGAGTGTCCCACTTTTAGTTGAGTAGTGAGTTCCGAGGAAGGAAAGTGAGTTTCGAGTAAGAAAAATGAGTTTCGAGTTAAAAAAGTGAGTTTTGAGTAAGAAAAGTGAGTTTCGAGTTAAAAAAGCGAGTTTCGAGTAAGAAAATCGAGATTCGAGTAAGAAAAGTGAGTTTCGAGTAAGAAAAGTGAGTCACAGAATAATCATTACCTAATAAATTCTGAACATGCATATGCATCAAACTGACGCCAGATGTAACTAAAGTAAGATTCACTATGCTCCCTTGATGCAATTTACGTTCACGTCACATTGTTTACACCCACAAGGGCACTGAGGGTTCCCAAATAAAGATGGTATGCCCAAAATCAATTTTCAATAAGGATTTCGCTTTGTCAAGGGAGATAATATAAACGCTGCGATGCGTATCATGGACACGGCGTATGCGATTCATATCAGCTTGTCAAAAAACACATACGTTATTTCCATCGTGTACACAGTAATCCATTAATTTATTAGTTTTAAAACACGTAATGATTAAAAAAACGTAATAAACGATCCCATGGTAAGCGCAAAAAATGGTAATTTTAAACGAAAACATAAAACTGTCTTATCTCTTCTTGATTTAAATATTCTCTTAAATTCTGGACGTCATCAAATGCTTTCTAAACTAGCTTCACTGCCTATTTCTTCATTACATAAGTTAGATGATGAGGCGAATAAATTTTATGATAGAAAATATGATTTGTATGAAGCAGCTCTCCTTACTAGATATTTAACTCAACATGCTCTTCGTCCTTACATTGATTCTGAAATTAACCACATTAGACACTTCATCAAAATTCCTTTCATTAATAAAGGTATTGAATTCATAGATTTACCTAGCATATTTCGAGATAATAATGCTATATCAGCTATACCTTCATATTTTGAAAACACGGAATCTCCTATTATTTGTTGTAAATATAACAAACCTATCCGTAATATTATACTTAATTTCAATAAATTAGTTTCTGATCTTGATATTGAAACTAGTTCACCTGATTCTTGAGATTGTAAAGATTCTAAATGTTGTTATCAACCAGCGGGTCATATTGTCACTGGTAACTTGAAGATTATAACTGATTCACGAATCCGTTCAGTTATTTCAAAAGGACCTAAATATAGATTCCCAGCCCACATTGATTTCAATAAATGTAGGGAAACAATTGTCAATGCTTTAAATGATTATTGTACGCGTTGGTGTAAACGAGAGCATGTTGAGGCTAATGCTTTAAATAATTGGAAATTTAAGATTTTTAAGATCATTGATGAACGTGTGTTATTTTACTCTAATAACCTTGATCTTCTCCCTCCTAAGCCTAAACTATCTTTTCGATATTTGAAACAAGGTATCCAAGAATTTCATAGGAAGTATGTTTTGGCTTCAGCTGATAAAGATGCTAATAATGTTGTTGTTGTGTGACGACTTTATTATATCAATACTCTAATACAAGAATTTGGTAGTACCAAAACATATGCACGGATTTCTACTGACGAGAGATCTATTGTTAATACCCATTCTATCGATATAACTGCTACGTTTGCAGTGAGTATTAAAGAAAAGCAAGACAGACTTCCTACATTATATTGGTTACTGAAACTTCATAAACGACCTTATAAAGCACGTTTCATTGCTAATTCTAGTTTATGTACGACTACTGTTTTGTCCAAACCGCTAACTTCATGCCTTACTGCTGTAAATAAACATTGGATTAGATACTATGATACTGTTTACAAAAGGGACAGAATTAACTTTTTTTGGTCAATTAAAAATTCCAATGATGTTCTCAATAAATTTAAATCTTAAAACTTTCAGGCTTCTAATTGTCTACATATGATTTTTCTACACTGTATACTATGTTACCTAATCATCTTATAAAAGATAAACTTATTGATTTGATTAGCCGAACGTTTATTCGGGAGAATACCCAATATTAGGCTTGCCACGAAGAATGTGCTTTTCACTTCTGATGTATACAGTAATCACAATTTATGGTCGTGTCAAAAAGTCTTTGATGCCCTTGTTTATCTTTTGGATAATATTTTATTAGATTAGGAACAAAACTTTATAGGCAAACTATTGGTATTCAGATGGGAACTAATTGTGCTCCACTTGTTGCAGCATTGTTTCTTTTTTGTTATGAGAGAGATTACATGACTTCTCTCTCACGTGAAAATCAGGCTGACCTTATTGAGGCTTTCAATTCAATTTCAAGATACCTTGATGATTTATTAAATATTGACAACATTTACTTTGACCAAATGGTGGACCGGATATACCCTACAGAACTCCAATTTTGATTTTGATATAGTCAATTTCCCTTTTCTGGATGGCGATGTCCCCCGGCGTACCTCATATGGGGTATACATATCTCAACTTATTAGATTCGCCAGAGCTTCTTCAAATCTTAATGACTTTAACTACCGTCATAAAGCCCTTACTGCCAAACTTCTTAGGCAGGGCTATCACTATTTTAAACTTCGTAAGGCGTTTTCGAAATTTTATCGCAGACACAGTGCCTTGGTAGAAAAATATAGCGTTAGTCTGAAAACACTTCTGCAACAGGGTATATCGGAACCAGAATTTTACGGTGACTTAGTGTACAGATTTAGAAAAAATGTAGGAAAATCTAACTTTTCGGAGCAATTCAGAAAACTTATTAACCGTTATAAAAGAATTGGCTATAGTCTGGATATTTTGCGGCAGACTGCATGCCTAGTTGTCAACCCAGTCATTGCTGGTGGCTATGCTTCACTCTTTAATTGCACGACGGCGGTTCGGGCCTCAGACTCAATGACGGCCTCTTCGTAAAACTAGTGGGCTTGACGACATGTCTTTGGCTTGGCCTGCTGTGGTTCAACTGTTGGTTTTCATTTACTCTGGCATACAGTAGAATTAGCCATGAGTACTCGTTTTTGTTTATTATAGTGATTAATTTGATTTTTATGGTTTCGCTTTGACGCATTTGCTGAGTTGGGAGCATTATGCGAACCGAATTTTTATGTATTTCTGTATTAAGAGTAGTATCGGGACCAAGGGTGAAGTTTGTTAGCTGTAAAAGTGCTTTAAACCCCCGGTGGTTTACTCTACTGAGCGTTCTAAGGCGGTGGTCCCGGTGTTTGTCTTACTCTTTGTTGCTTTGTGGTTTGTGCTTTTTGTATGTTTGATCGATTTGTGCTTGTTTGGATATGTCGGTTTCCTCTTCCTCTTGGTGTCTGGGAAGGGCTGCGGTTTGTGATTGTGGCACTCCCTGGACTTTTCTCTTACCCTTTTTTATGCCCCGCCACCAAAAAAGTGGCGGGGTATTATGTTATACCCTCTGAAATTTTGAGTGTCCGTCCGTCCGTACGTCCGTCCGTCAGCGCCCCCACCATTCGTCTGCCCGCAACTCCTCCTACAGTTTTAGGCCAATCCTTTTCAAACTTTACAGGCGCTTTAAGGATGGTCTGAAGATATGCATATTGTTTTTTCAGAATCCTGAAATTATTTTTTGTATTATATTTTTTTTCATTTTTAACTTAGACTTTTTTAGAGCCCTAATACTACAGAAATGTATAGGGAGTATGTACCTTCTGCCCGCAACTCCTCCTACAGTTTTAGGCCAATCCTTTTCAAACTTTACAGGCGCTTTTAGGATGGTCTGAAGATATGCATATTGTTTTCTCAGAATCCTGAAATTATTTTTTATCACATTTTTTCATTTTTAACTTAGACTTTTTTAGAGCCCTAATACTACAGAAATGTATAGGGAGTATGTACCTTCTGCCCGTAACTCCTCCTACAGTTTTAGGCCAATCTTTTTCAAAATTTACAGGCGCTTTTAGGATGGTCTGAAGATATGCATATTGTTTTCTCAGAATCCTGAAATTATTTTTTATCACATTTTTTTCATTTTTAGACTTTTTTCGAGCCCTAATACTACAGAAATGTAAAGGGAGTATGTACCTTCTGCCCGTAACTCCTCCTACAGTTTTAGGCCAATCCTTTTTAAACTTTACAGGCGCTTTTAGGAATGTCTGAAGATATGCACATTGTTTTCTCAGAATCCTGAAATTATTTTTTATCACATTTTTTTCATTTTTAACTTAGTCTTTTTTCGAGCCCTAATACTACAGAAATGTATAGGGAGTATATACCTTCTGCCCGCAACTCCTCCTACAGTTTTAGGCTAATCCTTTTCAAACTTTACAGGCGCTTTTAGGATGGTCTGAAGATATGCATATTGTTTTTTCAGAATCCTGAAATTATGTTTTATTACATTTTTTTTCATTTTTAACTTAGACTTTTGTCGAGCCCTAATACTACAGAAATGTATAGGGAGTATGTACCCTGTACGCGCAACTCTTTCTACATTTTCAGGCCGATCCTTTTGAAACTTTACACATGCTTTTAGGATAGTCTGAAGATATGCATATTGTTTTTTTTCAGAATCCTGAAATTATTTTTTATCACTTTTTATTGCATTTTTAACTTAGACTTTTTGGTGTGTTTTTTTTTTGTTTTTTGTTGTTTTTTTTTTGAGTTATGAAATAACTGTTTATTGCTTCTTTTCATGTTTAACTTAGATTGTTTTCAGCCCTTGTACTACAGAAGTGCATAGGGAATATATCCCTGTGTGGCGGGGCATGGTGCATGGCTTGCAGTTTTATTTAAAATTTATTGTGGCTGCAGAACTGTCTCTTTTATATCTGAACGGACAGTGCACTCTCCTCTTCATTCACATATGTCTGATCACTGCAAAATCAGTGTAAAGATGCAGTCGATGTGATGTTTGTCAGGGTCTTCATTGCATGGTCTCGTTCACGTGATGAAGAAACATTTAAATGGTGATTTCAATCGGTGCATTAAAGTTTGATGTTATAACTTAGCAGTATCCGGAATCACGTGCTGTATTTTCCAGACTTGAACAATGGGAAATTAAAAAAAATAGACTGACTTATTTAGCGGAATGCACAATCCATTTGTAACCACTGCCCACCCACCTACGGGGATGGGAAGGGGATAGAGCGGATAATGTGCAGGGCAGCTCCCCGCAGTGCCGGGCTAGTGTTGTTGCACAAAATGACCCCCAGTGGAGTTTACTGTACGAAAAGAGTGGTGATATGACTGTCAGCAGGTCCCCGCAGTGTAGGGCTTTCAGCAGGGCTGTAATGAATAAAAAGCTTAGCCTTCTCGTTGTGTCCAGCTGAGTCCACATGCTCTCTCAGACTTGTAGACGCAAGTTTCCCCTGTTGACAATATTTTCCAAATTTCGAGTAAGAAAAGTGAGTTTTGAGTAAGAAAAGTGAGTTTTGAGTAAGAAAAGCGAGTTTCGAGTAAGAAAAGTGAGTTTCGAGTAAGAAAAGTGAGTTCCGAGTTAAAAAAAAAAGTGAGTTTCGAGTAATAAAAGCGAGTTTCGAGTAAGAAAAGTGAGTTTCGAGTTTAAAAAAATTGAGTTTCGAGTAAGAAAAGTGAGTTTCGAGTAAGAAAAGTGAGGTACAGAATAATCATTACCAGAATAAATTCTGAACATGCATATGCATCAAACTGACGTCAGATGTAACTAAAGTAAGATTCACTATATGTCCGATAAAACGCGTGCTCCCTTGATGCGATTTGCGTTCTCGTGACATTATTTACATCCACAAGGGCACTTAGGGTTCCCAAGTAAAGATGGTATGCCCAAAACCAAATTTTAATAGGGATTTAGCATTGGCAGGGGAGATAATATAAACGCTGTTTACTGCACACGGCGTATGCGATTCAGGAAAGCAGATTATTATTACTTTACCCAGGAATTCAGATTTTGTAGTGTAGCCTTTTCACTTTTGGTCGGTATATTTGTAGTGTGATTCGTATTTCGTGACTTGCATGCAACACTGGACTTAATTTGGACTAGAGCAGCAATTGCTATATTACATTGGCAGGGGTCGCAATAGCGCCGCACGTCAGAGCTTTCAAATGGCATCTTAGTGTTTTCAGAAGCATTATTCATTTATTAACTATTTGCATCTTCCAGAATAAAAGAATGAAGGAAGAATAATTCATGACCACTCTATAAATATTCCACGAAAGGATGTTGCCGGATCGAACGCGCGTCCTCCTGATCTCCAGTCGAATGCGCATGTGAGCTACTGAGTCCGGCCTGGGTAGGCTTAGAGTTTATCATAGACTTTTATATAAAGTGTATCAATAGTACTCGGTGCCCATCCTTTCGCCAGTCTGGATAGAATCCGCGTCCAGTCGAACGTGCATCCGACATCCGACCACTTGGCTGGCACTTGGGGCATATAGTGATCTGGTTTGGTCAACACTATGGCACAAATTTTCTCATGTTTAGTAGAATAGAATAGAATAGATTTTATTTCAAAATTCCAGTAGGCGTTAAAGCCCTTAAGGATATAATACAAACATATACGATGGCATATGACATAATCATTAAAGATACGAAAGCATTTTCTGTTATAATCTGAAAATTAAAAAAAAAAAAAAAAAAAAAAACACACTCATCCGCAATTATGTCAGCCCATATCTACCCATGCTTTACATCATTAACTTAACTGCCTGTTATCTATTGATAAATAATAAAAAAGTGGTGGGGTAGAAAGAAAATAGAAGGCAAGAAAACAAAGGAGTACGTAATATTACTACAACAAACTTTTTAGCCCATAAGAAAGTGATTGAGACAGAAATGCCATTTACCTTTTTTTCTTTCTTGTTTTTTTTTTCTCCCTTATTCCTCTTTCCTCTTCCCTTCATTTTCATTTTCCGCACCAACCAGGTCCTGTCGAAACGAAATACAAGACACTTTAAGTGCGGACAAAAAAAAAAAAAAAAGCATTTTCTGTTATAATCTGAAAAAACAAAAAAACAAAAAAAAAAAAAAAAAAAAAACGCTTTTTACTCAATCATAATCGAATGAATCAAGTAAATATATCTATCTATGATTTTAAAGTGAATAACATACTCTGTGACAAAAAAGCCATTTACCAGTTTCCTCCGCCGTAACCAAGTCTTGCCGAAACGAAATACAAGACTCTTCACGAGCGGACAGAAAATGGTCCTTTTTACTCAATCATAATCAACTTATCAGTGTAAATATATATAACCATACATGTGCGCACATACACACGCATATGCGCATATACATATACACATATGCATACATACATGCACGTACATATACGCATACCTACACATACTATACATACACATATACACATATAGATGAATTGTTCTTATACTGACAGATTATTAGGACCCGTTTCTGTACAACAATTCAGATCGTAGATTGAACGCTTTATATATATAAATGCTTAATTTACGTATAGTATTTACATTCGTTGTATTAATCAGTTCTGTAAATTTAAACATACTTGGTCTGTTCCAAATATATCGGGGTATATATTGTTTTCTTAATTGTGAGTACAGTGCACATTCTATGACAAAATGATATTCATCTTCTATAGTCTGACAAAAAGTGCATTTTCGTTCATCTACTGCTATTCTGTTTGGTCTTACCCACCTGCCTGCTTCTATTTCCAATCTATGAGATGCCACACGAAGTTTGCTGAACGCTTGACTAAATTTTAAAATATTAATATTTTCTAAATATGGCTGAAAACGAAATATTGCGATAGCTTTATAAAAAATTGCACGTGTAGAGTTATTCAATCTCGACTGTCAGTTTTGGATGAAAGTATCAGTCAGCCGTTGCTTAAACAGTGAAATGAAAACATTTTTATTTCCAACACCTTGATTTAACCAAACGTTATAGAAGCCCAGTGACATTAATAAGTGTCTAACTAATGAAGCCCAGTTTATTTTATTTGGTTCTAATTCAATGTCTTGTAACATTAAATTGTAGATTAATCTAATATACTTGCTTTCTTGTGCTGCCAAAATTTTGAACCAATACTTCACAATCATTGAACAGCGTTTTGTTAAACAAGTTGTTCTCCCTAGTTCACCATATACAAAATCATTTTGTGTTGTTTTCTTTACACAACTTTTTACAAAATTGTAAGTGCACCCTTTCAACTGTATTTGACTGACAGAACCCCCACACTTCACTTCCATAGTTTAAAATGGGCATTATTAGTTTATCAAATAATTCAAGTTTATGCTTGGGCGGGATAAATGTAAAGTTATAGAGATATTTATTTAGAGTAAAAATGCCTTTCTGAGCTTGCCCTGCAAGTGTGCTTTGAGCTTCTGCAAAGGATCCCCCAGTAGTGAAAACAATTCCTAAATATTTAAAACTCTTCACAATCTCAACGGGTTCTCCCTCATAATGGAATATTAAGTTATTGGATAAAATACCACCTTTTCTAAACACCATGACTTTAGTTTTCTTCAAGTTTACCTTTAATTTCCACTTTCTGCAATAATCGCCTAATGAATCAAGACTATGCTGTAATTCTTCCGCACTATTTGCAAATATTACAATATCATCTGCATATAATAAAAGAAACATTTTAAATATATTAATATCTAGGCCTTCACGTCCGGACTGAAAAAAATGTTCTTCTATATCATTTAAAAATAATGAGAAAAGCAAGGGAGACAAACACTCCCCTTGTCTTACTCCCAGGCTGCAATAGAATTCATTCCCCAGTTTATTGCAATGTTTCACTCTTGACTTGACAGATGAATACATAGACTTAATAATATTAAGAACTTTTCCTCTTAAGCCAAATTTAATTAACTTGTACCATAAGTTTTCGCGCACTACATAATCAAAAGCTTTAGTAAAATCCACGAATGCACAATAAAGTTTGCTCCCCTGGTTAAGTATGTGTGTTATCAGCCCATGTAAGACAAATATATTGTCAGTGGTACCCATGCCTGGTCTAAAACCGGCTTGTGCTTCAATAAGAACATAATAATTTTCAGCCCATTCTGATAATCGATTGTTCAAAACCCTAGTAAATAATTTTCCTAATATGCTTAACAATGTTATTCCCCTATAGTTTTCAACATCGTTTGCGCTACCCTTTTTATGGAGTGGTATGATATAGCCTTCTGCCCATTCTTCTGGAAAATAACTCATGTCATATATTTTATTAAAAAGCTTACAAATTGTCAGAACCAAAATTTGTCTTCCATGAATGAGAAATTCATTGATAATTTTGTCAGGTCCCCCAGCTTTATTCGATTTCAACTGCTTTACTGACTTAATAACCTCATCTTCAGAAAAAGATGTATTAAGCTCATCAAACATGATACCAAACTCTCTGTCTGCGTACCGTTCATTAAAATATAAAATGTCTTCATCAGGCGAAAAAAAACGGATCCTCTGGGTTATTGACTGCCTTGAAATATTCTTCAAAAGACGATAGAGCCACATTGGCTGGTCTCATACTATTTTGAATCGACAAACTGCTTGGTTTTTAATTTATCATAATCAAATCTACATTTACGGAGCAACGATTTGTATTCTGATCTCGCTTTAACCATATTTACTCTATTTTCTTCAGTTTTTAATTGTCTATACTTGTCTAGCATATTCAGAAAACAATATTTTTTTTCGTGACATTCTTGGTTATACCATGGGTTTTCATGTTTATATGGAAAAAAATCAGACTCTGTAACATTTGCATTTTTGTCATAGTTTCCTTTTTTATACATTGGTGCAGCAGCACTAGCTATGATATTAACAAAGTCCGATAAACACAAATTTATATCATTATTATCAACAGAATTTGAAATATTCGTGTTTAATATGTTTAATTTCTCTGAACTTGAGGAGTGCTCTAACCTGTCAATAAATTCGTCCTTACTTTCGCTTTTCCATGTATATTTGCCATTTACCTGCTCAAATTCTTCAGTCTGTGTATTTAAGTTTTGTTGAATAAAAAATTCAAAATTACAACTAATAAGGCAATGATCGGATAAAATATTTGGTTCATGCACTTCAAACTCCTTTGCAAACTTAAATAAAGGTTGAGATGCCAATATATAATCTACTACGCTACTACCCCTACTTCCTACAAAAGTATACTGCCCCACACCTATGTCCTTTCCCACTCGCCCATTCATAATTCTTAAACCTGTCTGTTTACAAAAGTCTAATAGTAATAAACCGTTATTATTGACGTGGCCTATGTCCTGTGAAAAACGTGGCATGTAATTATCGGGGGTGTATTCATCGGGTAAAACATTCATATGAGCAGGATTATCATCAACTACAAAATCAGGATTGGTGGAGGTACGACTGTTGAAGTCACCACATACTAAAAAATTGCAATTATTTTGTGTCTTGCTTTCAATGGAAATAATGGAGTCCAATAATCTGGCAAAAAGATTGGATTCAGTCATTGATTGGCGACTGCTGTCATCTGGAGTTACATAACATAAATATACGTATAAGTCACTATTTAAAGATAGAACTGATTTACTAATTTTTATACAAATTATATCATCATAACTCTTAAAAACTAGCGTTTCCCCAGTAATATATTTATTCCGAATAAAGACTATTATACCACCCGAATCACGTTTGCTATTCTTCTTTTTCTCTTTGCGATGCAAAACAAATGCCTCAAAGTTATTTACATATATATCCGAAAAATCATTTGTCCATGTCTCTGTCAATAGTACAACATCACTTGAGCTCAATATATCTTGAAATTCGCGAGATTTTATCTTATTTGTACGCCTTGAAATTAAACCATTTATATTTAAAACAGAAAAACGCAGATTCACCTTTTAGTTAGTTCTGTATAATAAGCTGAGGAACAGCAATTGCTACAAAATGACATGTGCGCCCCAGCAAAGACTCAGCTCAGACTGCACATCTTATCAGTCTTGGTTGTCCGCATCAATTAGCTTTGGGTCATTAGCTTTCGATAGAGAGCACGGACGAGCGAGTGCATGGATGTGCAGTCTTTGCTGAGTGCACATGCATTTTTGTAGCATCTGCTACAAAAATCCGCCTTTTCGTATGTGTTTATTTAACGTAGACGGGCATTAAGTTTAACCATGACATTTAATAAGAATACTTCGCTAAGTCCACAGGCAAAATAATAATAAAAAAAATGAATGTTTTCTGAAACCCGTATCTCAACTCACCAACCCCATCCCGCCATCCCCCACCCCACCCCACCCGACTATAAACTTTTTCCTGAAAATTCATAAGTTCAAAATATTAATTAATTAAACATAACAAAAATGTTAAAAACAATGGAGGGGTTCGTCAAAAATGTTGACCTATTCATCTACTGCCCTTTGATTTTTTATACCCATTTATTATTGGTAATTAGACAAATAACACAGTCAATCCAATGAATATCAAGAGAACAAGCAGCCTCGAAAAATCTCAGAGAGAAAAATATACTGGGATATCAAAAAAGTGGGGCCTTTCACATACGAATCAAGAAAAATCGGGTTAGTCATATACTTTGTTGAAATAAAAGGGGGCTAATCATATATACCTGGCAGCGCTGAAAAAGGGGGCCATTCGGCACGCACATCCGTAGTATGCCATATATAGGAAATTATCCAACCCCCCCTCCCCCCCCCCCCCCCCCCCCACACACACACACACTCCTCTACACCCCCGCCGCCGAGTCTGTTTCCAACACATGAAAACTATTTAAAACGGAACACATGCGGAGACTAGCAAAAGACAATAATGCACTGTGACACGGTTTCTCCAGCTGACTGCAGCATGTTGGATATCTAATTATTAGACGACCAATGTGTTAACTCTTACCATGCTATGGGCGAATTCAGCAAATGACAAACTGATAACAGTTTTCTATTTTTTTCCTAGAAAATAGGATCCGACACTTCATGCAAGAGACCACCTGCATGAAATGTCAAATTGTGTATACTGGAAAAAGGAAGAAAAATGTCATCAATTTGTTGCGGCTGAACTGGTAAAGGTAAACAAATATGTTTCACATAGATACAGTGGCCGCATGATGACGTGTGAGCAAAAAATTGACCTGCAAAAGAAAAACGGATCTTACACGAATTACTCGCGACCCGATCGGCTGCGCAGGCTATTCAAAATAATAAAACTGCTAACATTGTGCGTAAAGAACATCCTTCCTTGTAAGTATGTACTATAAATAAAACAGACCCTATCGGACCGTGCAGACTTGTCTGGATCAGCTATTTTCGCATTTGCAATAAGACACGCTTTTTTACTACTCGGAACACTGTATGGGATTTACCGGTAGACTTGTGAACCGCAAAATAGTTACTTCTTGGGCAAGATACGATGACCTAGATCAGCCTGCGCCTGAAATGTTTCTAGGCTCTGTTAACGCTGTCAAGCAAACTGTAGGTCCTGATCGCAATAAGCGGATGCGACAGCCAGCTGTGCTATCATAAATTTGGGTTACTTTTTTGAATGACCACCTTCCGTTACGCAAGCGATTAGTCTGATGTTTTTGTGGACGTTTTTTGATCAAAGTATGCGGCAATGCTTCTGAAACTGGCCGCCGTTAGACAGCTGTCGTGTGTCACGTCCGCACCAAAGTATGGGTAGTATAAAAACTGGAAACTTTAGATTCCTGCAACAAGTACCGTGTTTGCTTGAATAATGACGCTCAGTTTGATGCATATGCATGTTTAGAATTTATTCTGTAATCATTATTCTGCAACACTATTCGTACTTAAAACTCACTTTTTTTTAACTCGAAACTCACTTTTCTTACTCGAAACTCGCTTTTCTTACTCGAAACTCGCTTTTTTAACAGGAAACTCACTTTTCTTACTCGAAACTCACTACTCGAAAAAATAGAAACCCTCTCCAGTTTTCCTGCTCATTTTGGACATTATTTTGTACATTATTTTGTTGTCTAGGTCTTCCATGGCCCATAGGTGGTTTATTCTGTTTTTCCTGATTTTTACATTCCCTACTTATGTGTCCTTCTTGCCCACAATTCCAGCATTTAACTCTATGGTTTTGCTGGGTGCTATTAACCATATTCCTATATCTAAAACGTTGATCCCTCGAATGGTCAACTTCCATTGGTGTTTCCTTCCTTGGGTTGGAAAAACCATGTGATATTTGAACCCTCGCCCTAAGGCTCTGTTCATTTGTAGCGAGTGCTATCGCCCCATGTAAAGTATCGGGCCGGTCCCTTAAAATTTTCAATTTTAAATGATCTTGTATCAGCCCATCGACGAAGATGTCAATAAGCTGACGTTCTATGGCATCCCCCCCCCCTCCCCCACCCCCCTTGGTTTTGATAAGCTTCTTCAGCCAAAGACAGTATTCTTTATGCAAACAACTGTATGTTTTCTCCCAGTGTTTGCTTAACATTGCGTAATAACGACAATGCCATTTGTCTGTCGGTAACATCGCTAAACGGACAGCCAATTGTTCCTTAAGATGTCGCCATGTGTTGCGTGGGGATGCAGCCATATACCACTTACTGCACTTGAAGATAAGCAATCATCTTTTTCCTGTCATCAGGTATGCCAGCAAGAATGGCATATTTTTCTATGGACTTAATCCATTCCCTATAATTTTTCGAGTTGCCATCAAATTTGAGTACGCTTGTGTCGTTAAAGCTTGTGACACATTAGCCAATTCTAACTGAATGTTGAGGAAAGCCTGTGCAGCAGGATCAACCTGTGGCAGAGCTTGAGACTGTGCTTGAGCTTGTCCTTGTTGAGCCATTTTAATTAAATTTTAATTATTTTTTCTTCTTATCTAAACATTAAATATCACTTCTCATGCTTTATATTTTAATTCTTGATAACTGGCAACGCAAAGCCAACTAACATCACTTGAGAAAGCAAAACGTAAGCGTCACTTACCTTGATGTCTTTCTTCTCCATTCTGTTTTTGTCTCGTCAAGTCCCTTTTCTCTTGAAGATCCTGGTCACGGCAACAGTTACACTGCTTCTAACCGAAATCGTAATCTTCGCGTTGTGTTTTCAAAGTAGTAAAGCAAAGTCTTCATTTAAATTTCAACATTTTTATTAAGTTGCGACAATCCTGAAACGCCTGCAGCGTTCCAAAGACAGACTCGGTAGAACCTGTACAATCAACTACCACCAACTGAGTACTGGCCCAAAACAGACAAAACACCAGACTAAAGAACATAATCAAGCTCCCACTATTTATATGTTTTCTAAAAATTCCTGAAGTGTTATTCCCAAGATTGCTCCCGGCCAAAACAGCACATTACGCAATTCCAAATGTCGCATGACAATCACTTGTTTACTTCGCAATTGAATAATACAAAGGCCAGTCTCCACAAGAATGTTGCAGTTGTACACAGACAATTCACATGAATTCTACACTTCCGCTTAATTACCATCCAAATGGAAAAATTTACTTTCAGAACATTTATAAATGTTCTGATTAAATAATAGTTTCAAAAATACCATCTATTTAATGTTTTATTCTTTGTTTCCTAAATTCATGGTTGTTACTACAGCAGCCTTCAGGCTCCGTCTAACCAATGTATAAAATGCATATGACTCCACACAAACAGCACCTGCTATCTAGTCAGCACATACTCTGGACTGTTACAGAATGTCACGAGAGCTTTGTACCAAAACAATTCGTTTTAACCTTTAAACAAGTGGATTTGAATGGAATCCAACCTAAACAATAACATGTATATTGGATGCTAGAGTACATGTTAATATTTTAGCTACAAAATAGATTTAATATTTATGCGACATAAAATCGACTCAGAATAATTGTAAAAGATTCATACAGATTTTACGGCCCTATCAACAACCTTTAGGTCATATATAAAACTCTCATTTTACGATCCATCAACACTGTTTTGATCATTTAGCAACCTGGGTAGACCCTGATTACGTTACACACAGTACAGCAGAAGTTGAGTTTTTTCTCAGTTGAAACTTGTAAAAACTTATCATAGAAGTTGTTTGAAAACCTCTACACTCACAAAACTGTTGAATGTCAAACTGAACTGTACTGATGAACTGTTCAAAACATTGATAAACATTGTGGCCAGTAACTTTTAAAGGTAAAAAGCAGGATGATTCCGAGTATTTTTAAGTAAATCTGGCACACTAAGAGCTGAGTACAGAACTTATAAAGTTCTTTCAGAATTTAGAAGTCAGCAGAGCAATGTAAATTGTAATCACAGACTGGTAAGAGTGATAATTTATGCATAAATTTCCATATTTGTCCTTAGAAATATGTTGTGGATACTCATTAGAACAGCTTTTACAAAAAGATCCTATTGAGTACCCACAAAATGTTGTTGTTGTTTTTTGTCTATATATTGTCATAGAGAAAACTAGAAATGTGTCAGTATGACACAGATGCCCCCGTCCAGGGCCATCCTCACCCACACGCAGGCATTTTGCAAAAAATGAAGTTGAAAAAAGGGCCATAACTCTCATAATAATTGGAGGATTTTACCCTAAATCGAACTTGACCATATTATATGTTTACCTGTATATAAAATATGAATCCAATACACAAATCAGTCTTTTTTAAAAAAAAATATCGGAAAGAAAACATCTTTTGAAGATGAAAAAGGGCCATAACTCTCATAATAATGTGTTGATTTTACCCTAATTGGAACTTGACCTCTATTTTATGATTATACACCTGTGTGTTTAAATATGAATTCAATACACTAATGTTTTCAAAAGATATCAAACTGAAACTATTTTTAACGTTGAGAAAGGGCCGTAACTAAAAAAATAATTGGTGGATTTTAGACTAAATCAAATTTGACCTATATTTTATAATAATATGCTTGTGTATAAAATATGAATTCCATTCATTAATCTTTTCAAAAGTTATGGAACGAAAACCATTTTTCAAAACTGGAAAAGGGCCATAACTCCCAAAAGAATTGGTGGATTTTACCCTAAATCGAACTTGACAGGGGCATAAAAAACTGAAGTGATTCCAGTGATTCCAAAACAACAAACACAGTACTTCTTTATGTATTTTATTCTGTTGTTACATTTCAATAACTGCCACCTGAAACATAAAACAAATACTTCTTAAGCTTGTTTTGTTGTCTTCCAATACTGTTTATGAGTCCCAGAATTGATGATAACACCTACTTCTTGAATATATATGATAAAAGTTCATGATAATGTAAAACATTGTTATGAAAGCATATTCTGATACTTTGATGGTGTGTTCAAGGTGGGGTCACACAAATGAGTACATAAGATGAGACACTAGAACTGGCAGCAAACTCCATCAATGTTATATATATATAAATTAGCTTATATATATATATATATATATATATATATATATATATATATATTTATATATATATATATATGTGTGTGTGTGTGTGTGTGTGTGTGTGTGTGTGTGTGTGTGTGTGTGTGTGTGTGTGTGTGTGTGTGTGTGTGTGTGTGTGTGTGTGTTGAGAGTTAATCATTAACAGTGCAAATGATTTGTTTACCTAAGGCCTTTCGACTTTCGCCTTCTTCAGAGGTTTTCTATTTTAAAAAATAACATTAAAAATGAAAAATTTACGAATAAAAGTTGCATAAGTTGAAAAACAGATTATGCCCTTGTAGGGCCCATGTTATCTGGCCCGCTGCGACTTGATAACTGATCGTGTTTAGATATATGTAAAATGTAAACAATACGCGTAAACACAAAGTGCAAAAAGTATAAAGCTTATCTTTACTATCAACACCAAATAGTCAAAACATGCGGTATAATGTAAGAAAACAGTAAGAAATTTGCCCTTGTTAATAAATGTCGCGCGGTATGTGCCCTACCCTGCGCCCCTCTATTTTCAAATCCTAGCTGGGGCACTGCGAAAGTGAGTGAGTGTATAATTATGTTTATTAGTGGGTGGTCCATACGAGACTCGTAAAAGCTTTGGATCCTACAAGCAAAATGCCATTCCTTCCAAAATGGCTGTATCTTTCACAGTGATAGAAAAATTCTCCAGTTACGGTGTCTTAGTTAGCAAACCTGAAACATATCAGTTAGCGTGCGATTGAGATTGCTGCACGAGAACATGTTCATAACACTCTGAAAGTAACGTTTAGCTGTTTTCATGGAAGGAAGAATTTTAAGTCGGAAGACAGGAAAACGTAATCCGCTAATTTATAAACTCTTGTTTCTCGCTAATAAATATGTGTACGCGTAGCTTATCCAAATAATCGCGAATAAGTTTTAAAAGTATTCGGACTGTCATGCCTAGGCAATCAGTTTAGACCCGAACACAGCAGAATGCAGTTTCTGATTGGGGTCTACATTGTTAGACTCTTTTCCACACTGTAAAATGATCCCGTAGATTTAACGGTAACTGCCAGTACATGAACCGAAAATTTTACAGGCGCCTGTAAATTATTTACAGTAATAATTACGCATGGTAGGGCAGTGCAGGGCAAGGTTGTTAACGTATAGCACATAGTAGGGATATAAGCTAAACATTTACGGTAAAGGCGCTGGCAGCCATTTGCTAGTATTTGTCGTGAAATCTACGGGAATTTTTACAGTGCAGCGCTTCTTTGACACATCAATATGTAGCCAAATGGGCGTTTCCAATTATTAGGGCAAGTATGGTAAGAGCTGCTGTCCGAATATTTAGGGGAAACATTATCGAATAGAAAATCCCTGTACAGATTGCGCGGGTGCATACATGTATATGATTCTCAGTACTCATTGTTTGCACATGCCAGGTGGCCCTTTTATCCTATGTCGATTCATCAGGACCTTTACATTTTTCTTTGAAATAGAGCATTTTCGCTCTAGTGCAGACTACTACATATATATTTACTATTACTGTTCATTCTTGGCTTGAGAAAATAACGTGAATCAGTCCAAAGTTGGCAGGGATACTTTATTATTATCCGCAGTGTGCCGAAATTCGCTGAAATGAACCCAAACGCAAGTTAGTATCACAACTTTCAAAAGTAGCTTGGGTTATATTAAGCACGCAAGTTTGCCATTCAAATCAGCAATTGCATATGTGCTACAAATGCACACCTCTGATAGGGGAAGTTAAACGAAGGATTTGAACGGTTATCAGAAGTCTTGCTACCTAACAGGTTTCGCACAAATGGAAGCTGTTTCAGTACTCGGTAATTTTCGCATCTGTTTCGTGCTGGAGATTACGCCACACGGAAGGATTTGCTCCTTTTCGGCTCAATGGGCATTTTTCAGCTTTGACTGTTTATAAAGCGTGCCAAGCGAAACGGTATCGTGTAAGAATGTTCGGTAATTACCGTTAATGACAGGTCTGGACAAACAGTGCAGAATGTTTTCTTCTTAAACTGTGATAACACTGTCGTCCCAGATCAGATTAAAAGCACTAATTACCGTAAATAATCCTAGAAGCAGGCCTGAGTAAACATTATGTACCCAGATCAGACCTTACCGTTTTCTTCGCTTCTGTATAATAGTGTCGATCCAGGTCAGATCTGGAGCAGTGTTTACATAACTCATTGTAAATGGTTTTGAAAACTATTCTGATAAAAACTTAAACCTATGTGAAGACCTAGGCCAGATCAGACTGTTTTTTGTGCTATTTATAACAGTGTATATCTAGATCAGATCAAGAGTGCAGCAGTTATTACCGTATGTATTCCACGGAGAAAACAGGCCTGAGCAAACACTTTAGACCCATATAAGATCAGACTGCTTTTGTTTCTTTTTCTGCAGTACCGTACAATGTAGACCCAGATCACTTAAGAAGCATTCTGATCAACGTCTGAACTGTTGCTGTTCCATCAGATCAGCACGCTTTTAATAATAGCTATTCACATAGCCTACTGCAATTACTCTAAATTAAAACAAAACACGTCTTGATCATTTGCAATTCACACCATGTAAAATTTCTCCAAATACCATGCTCAAACTGTCATACATCTTTTAGTTCTACTTATTTCTATTTTGACTGGGATTTTGAGTCTTTTCAGTGTAAGCAGAAGTGAGATAATTAAGACCAACATTCCATACAGGTTGTCGCGCATAATTAAGTGCTGTAACTGGTGGTATGCAAACTATTGATATTAAATTCCAAAGTAACATTTCTTCATGTGCTAAAATAAAGTTTATGAATGAACATGTCTTTAAAAGTAATTAAGCATGCCAATATACCATAATACTCATTCATATTGGTAAAATAATGCAATTCAGTTAATTTTGATTTTTACCATAAACTTATCATACTTAAATGGCCGTTTGGGTAACAGTACTTGGGGCCTATTTTGCCTGGGCAGTTATAGTTAGGACAATTTGAGTCTAGGGCCGTTTCGTCTGTAATTCTTTAATGTTCTTTTTACATATCTTATAAGATGCTTTTCTAATATATATTGTTTATATTAAACATTTGAATCTACTCATCAAAGAACATTTTAACACTACTTTTATCATATTTGGCGGTGAAAACATATAGTTAGCTAACTTGCAAGTAGCGAAACGAACATTGTATTTGTAACGGAACCTCTTTCCGCGAAAGTGTTTGGGGTGAGAAACTGCACGGATGGCGAACTTGCAATTCACAAAACCTCCTTAAAGCTTTTGAACATCGCAGTAGTTTCAATGGTAACAACAGGAGACACAATATTGTCATTCTAATAAACTCCTAATCTTTACATCCTCAAATGCTTGTGTTCATTTCGGTCAGTTTCAATAAACTTGTTTCGTTTCTGTCCGTTCGTGTAAATTAAAACCACGTTGAGTAAAGTAACCGTGTTGTATCCAAAGCAAAAATGTATAGATAATATAGAACATGACCTTTTATGGTCATTTTGTAAATGATCGACACATTTTTATTTGGATACAAAATTCTGGATCCCTTTGTGTCTTATATCCACAACCCTGCTGTGATGAACCCTATTATCAAAGCGTTCCAGTGTGTTTGTCTATTAACGTTTAGTTTGCTGGGTAGACATTTCATCTCCCCCCCCCCCGACACACACACACAAATAGTGTTTAGCTTTTCATGCAAATAAACATAGCCTTTTTATGAAAAAAAAATCATTATTTTGTCGCCTGCTGTATTTACGCAGGTAGTGCTTAAATGATGTCATTTTATATTGTTTCATACTGTATTGCAGTAATTCCATACTAAAAAGAGCAGTTCACTTTCTCAGTTTGCTCTGTTCAACAGAAAGCAGCCGGCCTCAGTGGCTCAGTTGGATATGCCGTCCGACTGGAGACCAGGAGGTCGCGGGTTCAACTCCCGCCACGGTCGGCCACATTCTTTCGTGGAGATTGATCATAAAATATTTTCTACTATCATTATCTCCCTTCCACTGATTCAAGAAGGGCAGTTGTCAGTTTCTGGCGAAAGAATGTGCACAATAACGCTTAGAGGACAAGCCTGCCCAGTAAACGTGTGGTTAGGTAAACTGACCGCGCACGACATGACCCCATTGGGTTGACTGGGCCGTAAACCTCAACACAAACAAACAAATCAATAGAAAGCAGCAGACCTTTCATTTGGATTCTTTTTAAAGAAGCCAACTTGTACTACTACATTGCTACAACTACAGCTACTGCTTTTAATGTTTATGATGATAATGAGAAATGGGTCTTTTCTTAGTTGTGGACAGATTAGCCTGTATTAATAATACCGTAATAACCCTAAGTATTTGGACAGGCAGGCCTGAGCAAACATTGAAGACCCTGATCAGACGCGGCAGAACCGGCCTTCTTTGATAAGTGACTTCCTAGAGTAATTATACTTTAGATTTAGAAAGTACAGCGAATAAGAAAGACTCATATGATCTCTTTACCTATCATTATGGTTACTACTTTCGGTTTAGGATACAATTCTTTCGCCTTTGTAAACAAATTGCTGTCAGCGTTTGTGCAATGGGAAACTACATAAAGGCATGGGCCACTGTGTTATTAAACGTCTTAGTTTTATTCTGCTTCGAATCTAAGGTCCCCGATATTCATAATAGGATTTCTAGTTGGTATTTGTCACACAACATCTTCTCATCCTAATCCGATGACATTTTATTCGTCCATTCATCGGCTGAATGTAAGTCACTGCACATGCCAAAAACCATACAAAGCATACAATATAAATGTTTCTTTTTATATTACGTTAATTTCTCGTTTTTTTTTAAATATGTTATGTTTGGTTTGCAAAACTGTATCTCTGCAAAATTTCTCGTTCATGTAACTTCGCTGGAATATCCAACAAATCAAGAACTGCAGAAATACTGAGGTGAATCAGAAGAAAA
Organism: Anodontia alba; assembly: GCA_964016985.1. Classification (NCBI taxonomy): domain Eukaryota; kingdom Metazoa; phylum Mollusca; class Bivalvia; order Lucinida; family Lucinidae; genus Anodontia; species Anodontia alba. The sequence continues at coordinate 77,571,994 of OZ024831.1, forward strand.
CCGCCTTATGTCATGATTCGATTGATTAATGTGGAGACTAGTCTTAATATCAATACGGCAAAGCCTGTCATTTTCCCTGTTTTACAAATTTTGAATACTGCGTCTAAGCAGCGAATTCTCTTAACAGGCTCCCGGTGGTTCATTCTACTGACAGTTCTGAGGCGAAGGTCCCGGTGTCAGTCTTACTCCTTGTTGCTTAGTGGTTTATTCTATGAGGCGATTTGTTTTAAGGTTTGCCTTGTGTTATTTTGTTCTTGTGTTTTTCAGTCCTTCCAGCATTGCAATTACTTCGCTTAAGAAAGAGAGAGCTAATCTTAGCGCTTTTCGTACGTTCTTCGATTTACGCTTGTTTGGTTTTGTCTGTTTCCTCTTCCTCTTTTGGGAAGGGCTGCGGCTTGTGATTGTGGCACTCCCTGGACTGTTCTCTTACCTTTTTTGTCGCTTGTGGTATGATATACATAGCATATACGGAAACGTTTTCATCAGTAGATCGGTATTTATCTTGGCATTAAAGGAGTCTTATCTTGCGTTCTCAACATATCAGACAGCCCAAGTAGTAAGTTTTACAGAATAGTTGTTTCCTGAACATCATTTTATCTTCATTGTGTTGTTAATAAATGTCCCTCACTGGGAGAAAATAATACGTTATTATTGAGCTGACCAAGAAGAACATTGAGTTGTAGAGTAAACAAAATTATTCGACAAAAAACAATCAGGATTTTGGTTCATTGATAAGTTTATGATGGATAGTTTGATTTTACATAGCATCTTACGCGATATTGTCGTCATCGCCGTCGTTATGGTCGTTTCTGAGGGTTGGATTTCCATCATCATCATCGTCATCAATGCTGCGGTTATATAGTAGTATTTATAGCAGCAGTATGGATGATGATGATGATGATAATAATAATGATGATGATGATGATGATGATGATTATTGCAGTCATTGCCATCACCAACATTTAGTAATACATTTAATCTGTGTCATCTATTTCAGGCACTGAGATGACAACACAGTTTAAGAAGTACATACTTGTGACCTGCTGCATATGTGCTTCTGCGAATATTATATATCTTATTGTTCCGCGCAGTTACGTCGCCGTAGAAAAAGATCCGATAATGACAGCAATAGTTGGAAAGACAAAAGAGAGAAAACTGCCCACAAGTCTTGCTCCAGATGCGAGAAAACTCAAAGAAGCCAGCCAGCATTTTTCTTTAGAAGATACCGTTGATAGCAGGAATAACACATATAGACATGATATATATACGTTTGAAATAAATCAACAGTTGATATGTAAGCAGATAGAAGAAACCGAAGTTACATCTGTAGATTTAGTTGTCATTGTTATTAGTAACATTAGAAATTTTCTGAGACGTATGGCTATTCGAAACACATGGGGATCTGATGTTCACGAAAGCCTACCTAATGTTCGTCTTTTATTTATGGTTGGCAGAAGCATGAATGGTGCCATTCAGTCACAAATAGAGAAAGAAGCTGAACTTTTCGGTGACATTCTACAAATTAATGTTGATGAGACCTATGAAAATCTTACTAACAAATCTGTCGCAATGCTTCACTGGTTGAGAGAGTATTGTAATAAAGCCCAATTTGCACTAAAGTCTGACGATGACATGTACATTAATTTGCATATTTTACTGCAGCAGTTACAGAAAAGAACGGAACCAGAGTTTTTCCTCTGCTATGTTTTTAAGGATGCACCACCGGTTAGAGATGAAATGTCTAAATGGTATACTTCCGTTGAAGAATATAAATACGACTTCTTTCCCAGATACTGTTCGGGAACTGCGTATTCATTCAGTGTAAAAATAGCTTCGAAATTGTTCGAAGTTTCCAAACAAATAAAGTTTCTAAAGATGGAGGATGTTTATGTAACAGGCTTACTTACTCAGAGTCTCAACATTCCTGTAATTCATAACGATAGATTCTGGTTTTTAAAGCGAAAATCAATAGGTTGTGAATATAAGACAGCTATTTCAGGACACGAGGTATCTGTGACGGAGATGTATATAATTCACGCTCAGTTAAAAGACACTGCAATAGATTGTGAGAAAAATATTAATTATGCCACAGCTGGTGATGAGAATGACATGTTCCAGAAATGGCAACAAAGCGATGTCACGTGACCCGACACGCGAAGAACAACTTTAAAATGTCTCAGGAAACGAACCTTTGGCTATCATGCATTACGGCCCATAAGAAATACGGCTGGAATCATCATAAGTCATAGCTGATGTACGAGTGCAGTACTAAGGCACACTAGAGCAGCGTTTATAAATACTGTATAGACCATAAATAGTAAATACTACTGATAGCTTCACTGCTTACCGTATTCGTCCTAAAACTTCTACGTCTCTTTTTATACCAGCTGGTGTGTCTGTCTGTGAAAAGCTGGTGATTAAAATGACATGTTCAATATACGCATATTTACACACACACACACACACACACACACACACACACACACACACACACACACACACACACACACACACACACACACACACACACACACACATCATGAAACAGATTTGTTCAAGCAGACTTCCAAATTTTGTCGCCAAAAGTGTCATATATTTAAAAAGAGATGAAATGTGAAATTTTACAAAATCAAAAAGGAGAAACACATACTTTCATACATACATGTGAAATTTTACTACTATTTTCAAATTGGGGATACACAATCCAAACACACATGTAAACAATACGAGAAGGATCACATTTTCTTTCTCCTTTATTAAAATCAGACAAGATATTATTCTGTCGGCAAACTGCTAGACATATGCTTTGGCCTCTATCGGTACGTAATCGTTCTAGTAATCGGACTAGGTTCGAAGTTTATGTTGTGACCCAATTAATACATATGAATTAATCGCTTTTAGGATTGCAGACTCAAGCAAACGCTTAACGACAACTTTAGCTGCTTTATAAATACATCATGTTAACAAACCCGTCCAATGAATATCCCTCTAGATCCCACGTTATAAAGAGAAAACTGGGGTTTACATGGGTATACGTTATTTTTCTTATTTCTGATGCAAGACGTAGGTTGTGGGTACTTGTTAGAACTGCATCAGTGAGGCGGTTCTAACGAGAAACTACAACCTATGTTAAGGGTATAAATAAGAAAAAAATATGACACATTTTCATCCGAAAAAATAAGACATGAAAGAATAGACTATGTCACACGGATGTGTAGTGTAACGCCTTTTATCTTAGGATTGGGTGGACTGTAATCTTTGATTGTGGCATTTCCTGAGCGTCTCCGTTTCAGTTTTTTTTCCATAACGAGCATTTTTCAAACTCAGGCAACATCATCTTTCGTGAAAGAATACAATCGAAAGATTCTTTTTTTCCTTTTACTTTTTTTATTCAATGTCTTTTCATGGACTATTTTAGAATTCTCGTAGAAACAAATCTAAAGCCGAGTTTAAACAGAATCAAAGAAACAAGAATCTTTATGAGATTGTGGAATTCAGACAAGATGACATTCCGACCAAATACCAACGTATCCTCAAGTTAGACTGCATTCGAAGATGCAGCTACAAGAATGGCTGAGTTGATTTTTGGTCCATATATACGTCACGCGAGAAACGAAGGCTGTCTTCAGACTGCAAATGCGCAGGCTGGTCAAAGTTTCGCTCGCACATTTCACCTGTTGCCATTACTGAAAAGCTAAACGTATAAGAAAAAGAAATACTTTGGAAACACAAGTTATTATCGTATCAGGGAAACACATTTTGAATACATACGCCCAAACGAGGACATTATCAAAGCTCATTATGAAGCTACACACCCAAATGAGGAGTTTGAACTTTGAACACGCACAGCCAAACGCGGAGTTAATTTCTTTGCTTTTGTAGTACGTACATTTAAAATGTATTTGCGACATTTCAATTGACTGTAAACTCTACCTAGTAAAGGTCCATTGGTGTTCTGATTTTCTGCAAACGAACCTGGTCTTTATAGACATTGAGTTAACTAGATCTGGTGATAGTATGCTGGTGTTCTATGACCATTTAAAGCCAACATTTACTGTGGAAGATATTGCAACTAGGCTAACGTGATTCTGGTGAGACGCATATTACAACCTGAAGAGAGAGAAAATTCGTATACTAGGGTATCTTCTCCTAATAGTTACGCCACCCTTTGCCTCCTACAACACACCTCGATCGCTCTACATTAGTTAAAGAACAGAAAAAGCTGTTTTATTACTTTCATTACAAAAATACACATCATCCCAAAAATACACCTATGAAACGCTTCTTTTACACAGTACTTCATTTTCCTGTTAACGTCTTGTTGTCCATTGCATGTACATGATACCGTACAAAGAATCAGACATGCTAAACAATACATTAACATGTCCATATAGTTAAAACCCCGGTAAACACACCATTATGAAGTAAACAGTGATGTTTGCAGGAGTATAGACTATTTTCCTGTTTCTGCTTAAAACGTATATCACGTAATCATTGCAGTGGTCTTATAAAGACGGTTTTAACGTGCACTTACCATCCCATGTTTGAAGCATAAATCATAACAAAAACACTGACTTTTCTCCAGATAAATGTCCATGTTATAACCATGAAATAATACATTTTGTCCATCAGGTGTGTCAACGAAACGCAGACCATGTTTACATGAGGGCCTATAAAGAATCAGACATATTTAACAACCTTTTAACATGTCAAAATAGATAAAACCCCGATAAACCCCACTTTATGGAGTAAAAAGTTATTTTTGCATGGGTACAGTTTTTTTTATTGTTATTTTAGCTTAACATTGAAATCAGGTACTATATAGAGCCATCTTATTTAGGAGACTCCAACGAGCTAAAAAATATTTGTTCAGTCCGCGTGAAAAGCTTCTAACTCATCAGTGCAAGAACTCCGAGAACATAAAAATCAAACGAATTCAGAGGAGTCGACAGCATGAAATAACTGAAATGCTAGAGCAAAACAACAACATCAACAAAACAAAAAAAACAAAACAAAAACAAAACAGTTGGACCGTGGTGGACCTGACCAGAGACACCATCAGGCACCAACCGGACTATTTAAAAATAAATCTGTAGGCCGGAGCCGTCATACAGTCTGAGGCCCGATCCGTCGGCGTGCAATTAAAGAGTGAAGCAAAGTTAATCAACCGTGATTGGGTTAACTACCATGCATGCAGTCTGTCGTATAACATTTATGTTATGTTTATGTCTTTTTTATTGATGTTTGTAGGGTATAGATTATTTTTCCTATTTCTGCTTAAAACAAAAACAACGGTACTCATTAGAGCGGCCTTATTAAGGCTATTTTACCGTGCACAAAAGATCCCAGATTTAAAGCATAAAATAACACTGTTTTTCACCTGACAAATATCAAATGTTACAACATTAAAATAATACATGTTTTAAAACAGGTCCTGTAACGCAGTGTTGTTCAAATCCCTGTTCACCGTACTTTATGTCGGGAAAAGTGATGAATGCAGGATATATATATATATATATATATATATATATATATATATATATATATATATATATATATATATATACTCCTGGAAAGTGTTAATGTTACAACAATGAAATAATATATGTTGTCTAACAGGTGTGTCAACGTAACGCAGGCTATGTTTACATGTACATGAAATGCTGCTAATAATCATACATATTTAACAATACATTCACATGTCAATATAGTCCCGGTAAACAATACTTTATGTTGATAAAAAGAGATGTTTGCAGGGTATATATCATTTTTTGTCTATTTCATATATGTACACAAGATTCTGCAAAGAATCATTCAAATGTAATAATACATTGACAAGTCAGCATTGTGAAAACCCCGGTAAACCTCACTTTATGTAGTAAAAAAATGATGTTTGCTGAAAACACATCAGTTTTTCGTAAAACATATATATTGGGTACTCATTAGAACTGTCTTATTTAGGCGGTTCTAACGTACACAAAAAAAAAAATCCATTTAATGCATAAATCATAAAAAAAACCAACAACTGTCAATGGTACAACAATGAAAAATACATGCTATCTGATAGGTGTGTAAAACAGACCATGTTTGCATATATGTGAGGCCATGCAAAGAATTATGCATACCTAACAATACATTAACATGTCAATGTAGTTACACACCTGTATGAAGTTGATGTAAGCAGGTATAAATTATTTTTGTCATATTTCGGCTTAAAACATAAATATCGGATACACATTAGAGACAACTTGTTAAGGCGTTTCTAACGTGCACAAAATTCTATGTTTGAAGAATAAATCAGAATAACATATATTTATTTGTTTTGTTTTTCTCCTGCAAACTGTCAATACCTGTTACAACGATGAAATAATACCTTATCTAACATGTATGCCATTGTAACGCAGGACATGTACATGAGACGCTGCAAAGATTCATGCATAAATATAATGTTATAACAATACATTAACATTACAATGAAGTTAAAACCCATGTTAACTTATTTTAATTAGTAAAAAAATATCTTTGCAGAGGATATGGATTACTTTTCCTATTTCTGCTTAAACCATAGATGTCGGGTGCTCATTAGAGCCGTCTTATTTAAACGGCTGTAACGTGCACAAACGTCTATGTTTGATAAAAAAAAAAAAGGTAAGAGAAAAGTCCAGGGAGTGCCACAATCACAAACCGCAGCCCTTCCCAGACACCAAGAGGAAGAGGAAACAGACAAAACCAAACAAGCGCAACTCGAACAAACATACGTAAAGCACCAAGATTAGCTCTCTCTTCCCCAAGCGAGGCAATCGCAATGCTAAAAGGACTGATAAACACAAGAAAAAAAATAACACAAGGTAAGACATAAAACAAATCGCCCCGTAGAATAAACCACAAATCAATAAAGAGTAAGACTAACACCGGGACCACCGCATCAGAACGGTCAGTAGAATAAACGACCGAGGAAGGTTGGGGTTGGGGGGGGGGGGGGAGGGTGGGGAGGGGGGTGGTTAAAGCACTTTCACAGCCAGCCAACTTCACCCTGGGTCCCGATGCTACTCTTAATACAGAAGTACATAAAAATTCAGTTCGCATAAAGGCTCCAAACTCAGTCAATGCATCAAAGCGAAAACATAACAATCAAATTAATCACAATGATAAACAAAGACGAGTACTCGTGGCTAATTCTACTGTATGCCAGAGTAAATGAAAACTAGTAGCTGAACCACGGCGGGCCAAGCCAAAGACATATCGTCAAGCCCCAACCCACTGGTTAAAGTTTTACGAAGAGGCCGTCATTGGGTCTGAGGCCCGAACCACCTTCGTGCAATTAAAGTTGAAGCATAGCCATCAAAAATGATTGGTAGCATAAATCGTAAAAATAACATAGTTTTTCTCCTGACAAGTGTCAATTCTACAAAATGCAACCATAAATGTTGTTTAACAGGTGTGTCAACGTGGAGCAGACCTTGTTTATATGGTCACGCAACCGTTAAAAGAAACATACAAGAAGAGTTTCTATTTCTTCTTAAATTATAGATACCGGGTGCTCATAAGAGCCAACTTATGAAAGTGGTTCTAATGTATACAAAAACCTATGTTTGACGCATGAATCATAAAAAACTCTGTTTTTCTCCTTGAAAGTATCGGCTACACAACAGATCCAACTTGTAAAGGCGGTTAAAACGTGCACAAAACATTTGTTTTTTATTTCTTCTGGAAACTATCGGGTACTCATTAGAGCCGACTTATATAGACGGTTCAAACATATACGAAAATCTATGTTTGTAGCATGAAACAGAAAAATAATGCTATTTTTCTCCTGGAAATTATCAGATACTCATTAGAGCCTACTTACAACGTGTACAAACATCTATTTTTTGAAGCATAAATCAGAAGATTAACACCGTTTTTTTCTCCTAAAAATGACAATGTTTACATTACATGAGGTGATGCAAAGAATCATACATATTTAATAGTTATTAGCATGTTTATGTTTTTAAAACCGCACTAAGTGCTGTTTGCATGGATATAGATTATTTTATCTGTTTCTGCTTAAAACATACATGTCAGGAACTCATTACAGTTGCCTTATTAATGCAATTTTAATGTACACAAAACATGTTTAAATAAAAATCATAACATAAACACTGTTTTTCTAGTGACAAAATGTCAACGTTACATCACTAACATAAAACATAATATCTAACAGGTGTGTCAACGTAACGCAGACCATGATTACGTGTACACGGATTCATCCATACCCAACAAAACCCTAACGTGTCAATGTCATTAAAACCCTGGTAAACCGTACTTTATGTAGTAAAAAGTGTTTTTGCATGGGTACAGATTATTTTTTTTTTCTATTACAGCTTAAACATGTATATTAAGTACTCATTAGAGCGGCCTTAAAACGACGGTTTTAACTTTTACAATAACACTGTTTTCCTCCTGACAAATGTCAGTTTTATAACAATGAAATAATTCATGTTATTCTGTTTAAAACATCGATATCGGTACACATTACAGCAGACTTATTTAGGAGGATCTTTCATGCATAAGTCAGAAAAATAACTGTTTTTCTAATGAAAACTGTCAATGTTATAACAATGAAATAATAATTTGCCAACGTAAAGCAGGCCATAGACATGTACATGAGACGCTGCAAAGATTCATTCATATTTAACAATACATTAATATGTCAATATAGTTTAAACCCCGATTAACCTCACTTTATGTAGTAAGAAGTGATGTTTACAGGAGAATAGATTATTTTTTTACTATTTCTTTTTGAAACATAGATATCGGGTACTCATTAAAGCCGTCTTATAAAGGCGGTTCTAACGTGCACAAAAGTTTATATTTCAAGCATAAATCATAAAAAAAAAATCATACATTTTTTTCTCCTGGTAAATGTCAATGTTACAACAATAAAAAATACATGTTGTCTAACAAATGTGTCAACGTAATGTAGTCCATGTTTCATGCATACCTAACAGTGCATTTATATGTCAATGTAGTTAAAAAGTGATGTTGCCGGATAAGGATTTTTTTCCTATTTCTGCTTAAAGCAAATAAAAAGAATCCGGTACTAATTAGAGACGTGTTATCAAACAGCGATCTGGTCCCGCAGTTAACAAAACGTGTATTGATTATGATGTGAAATCTATATAATCAGGATAAATGTGTCACATTACATCAGCAGGTCCATGCAGTGAACTCCATTACACCGAGAAAAGCGGGGTCAAAATGGTAAACAATATTTTCTGATTTCTCCTTTAGACGTAGATTGGGGTATTTTTGCCTTTATTTGGAGTCTAAATAAAAATCGCCATTTTTTTTATCTAAGAAATTCCTTTTATTAGGCAATATTGCATAGACGTTGTACGTAATGCATTATCCAGGTCAGACTTTCAAATATAGTTCCACTAAAATAGGTTTTTTGAACAGTTTGAAATGGAGATCAAACTTGTTTTACCAACCATATCATATCTTTAACTTTGAAAATTTAACTTTTTGATGTCCCGCTGTTCAAGTCAGAGTAATTAAGTTTTCTTCAGCGCAGTGTTTCTATTCCTGCAAAAGTCTTTGATATTCCTCCATGTTCTTGCAGCAAGCACAGGCTCAGCAGCAATGCAGCCTATTTACCAGGAAGCTGCTTCAAAAGGATATACTTGTTAAGATTGTTCAGTACTGCGTTCTTCTCTTCCGTTGTCTATTCCCGCTTCTGTAACTTCCTTTTCCTTTCCGGAATATCGCCTTCTACGACAGCATCAGCTTTTGGTTGGAATAAAACAATGCAACGATCGTTAGTCATAGAAAAAGTGCTTCTTGGTTGGAATAAAACAATGCAACGACCGTTAGTCATAGAAAAAGTGCTTCTCTCTCTCTCTCTCTCTCTCTCATCTCTCTCTCTCTCTCTAACAAGCACACGATAGACTTGGTCTGTATATATATATATATATATATATATATATATATATATATATATATATATATATATATATATATATATATATATATATATATATATATATATATATATATATATATATATATATATATATATATATATATATATATATATATCCACTTAGCTTTTTGGAACATTAAATCATAAGATGCGGTAAGCATATTTCATTTCAAATAACATATATTTCATAATTATTTCCAATGATACGCTATTATCAGATTTTGTTGAGTGTGGCAACAATCTTACTTTGAATTTTATTGTGTGACAGAACTTTTAAGATTTGATTTTTTTGCCTGCAGCTCCAGTTGTTAATCATTTCTTTAAATGAACTTTGAACAACATCCAAATCCCAGAAAAAGCAGAAGCTGGAATACAAGTAGAGCAAAATATTTGTTTCGTTCGCCTGCCCCTCTGGAGGATAGGGCGGATTGTGGTAGTAGTTCCTGTGTATCTTCATTCTTAATTTGCTTGTCTCTTTAAGCTTAGCTTCATGGTGTATTATTTCCATTCTCTGATGTACACGAGGATCCTTGCTAATGCACCAGTTTTATTATTCTCTTTAAACAATCATTTATTATTATCCTTCTTCTTCCTCTTCTTCTTCTTATCATTATTATTATCATCATTATTATGCTGCATACATATTAAAATCATACCTAGATTATCTTCCGCTTCATCCATGCTTGCAGCCCCGTCTGATTCGGAATCTGTATCACTAGCCATTGCATCATCTAAAATAGAATATACGTTAAGTTAAGTGGCAGACAATCAGTGAAAGTTTATTCAGTATCAATAAATAAACATTCTGTTTCGTTTTTATCGCAAAAAAGACCGGTTCCACACTTATTAAACATAATACAGGGAGAAATATTTTTTCGGTGATATGATACTCGTACGACCATCAAAGTGTATAAAAAAAGGTAAGAGAAAAGTCCAGGGAGTGCCACAATCACACGCCGCAGCCAACCCCAGACACCAAGAGGAAGAGGAAATGTCTGCTAAATGTATCAAAGTTTATATTCTTTATATATATATATATTTCTATGTGCAAGTAAAACGTATATGGGCAATAGAGGCGTCTATAGAAACAAAACTAGCCACTCCAAGCCACCATGTAAGAATAAAATGAAAAACTGACATAGATCGCACAAACCTATCATAGCATACATATCAAAATTAAATCACTCTTGCAAATAAAAATCCTTTTATAAGAAAAAAAAAACAAAAACAAAAACAAAAAACATTTGCTTCAAGGCGGTGCTTTCTCTTGTGTTTTATAACTGTCATTGTTTGTCTTTGCATGTAGGTAATGCTAATATCGTATTTTTGTTTTGTTTTGTTTTTGGACAGCCATTTGGCCATTTTGTGGGAAAGAAACTATCTTTTGGCTTTCTGCGTGTGATGTTTTAATTTCGAGGAAGTTGATGCTTCTTTCCATTTTGTGTCTTCCATGGGAGGTGTAAGGTTATTGTATTGATTCCTGATCAATGCCTTCACTTCTAATTTACAATTACACAAAAAAGAATATAAACGGATAGGAAAGAGGTGTGGTTTTGACTTAGGGCAACTTTTTGCGACCGTTTATAACTGTAGAGCTGATTCTGAAGGGTCTTATGATAATTTATGTCGCTAACCTTGCAACTCCTTTTCATATTCCAGTGATACGTATGTCATCCAGTGATTGACCTATAGTTAAGGCGTAACCCCTCCCTCCATACTAATAAGCAACTTTGAAATTTTGGCGATTCGTACCATAGCCTCAGGCAGTCGATAGAACTCCCTATGCACTCTTATGTCGTGGCAGTCGATAGAACTCCCTATGCACTCATGTCGCGTCCGAGAAAATTGGCTAATATTAATCTTTAAGATTAATTATCTGGGACATTGAAGCTATATGTTGTCTTAATTTTGTTGATCGAAGTCTTTCTGGCGCCTTCGCTCAACAGTCATTAGCAAACTTACGCAGACAGTCTGTACCCTTGATATGGGTAACATATCCAAAGAATACCCGTGGAAACAGGGACTGATTTTCTTGTCCAACGATCACGTTGCGTTTGGAGTTTAAAAGAACAATGTTCGTTTCACCGTAGAAGGAAGCAGTACAGGAACTGTTCTGCCTCTTTCCATCGAGCTCAACTAGATATAGGGTTTGGCAAAGCTGCTTCTCCAAGTTAGTGAGATAACTAGACATTGGCCCATCCAAATCAACTTGATGCCTTGACGTGTAGTCTGTAAGTTGCATCTTTGGAACTTCTCCGGACCGCCTTCTATTAAAAAGAATGGTTTATTCTGACCGTTCTAAGGCGGTGGTCCCGGTGTTAGTCTTGCTCTTTGTGGTTTATTCTACGAGGCGATTTGTTTTATGTCTTGCCTTGTGTTGTTTTGTTTTTGTGTTTTTCAATCCTTTTAGCATTGCGATTACCTCGCTTGGGGAAGAGAATGCTAGTCTTGTAGCTTTTCGTACGTTTGTTCGATTTGCGCTTGTTTCGTTTTGTCTGTTTCCTCTTCCTCTTGGTGTCTGAGAAGGGCTACGGTTTGTGATTGTGGCACTCCCTGGACTTTTCTCTTACCATTTATCTCCGATAAAGCTATCCAGGAAGCTTTAAGCTGCTTGATTTCTACCTCATCAACTTATTTCTTATAGAGAACATCTGCCTCTGATTTTCCCCCTAAAAGTTTTACATCTTCCATGAGGGGAATTATGGATGACGACGTTTAGTTTTTCTTCAATTTGAGGACATTGGCAGAAACTTCTTCCGTCCATTTCATTTCTAGAAATTTCAGAAGCTCCTAGGCTGTGGTTTGAACTTCTCTTTGTCCCGTTTCGATACCTCTTCCAATTGCAATTACAATTACAATTCTGGTACACTTCTAAAGTGAATACCCAATCGTCAGAGCTAAAGAAGTTGTCACATATCGATTGGATACGTCATCGTAAGAGAATATCTTCTAACTGCATTCTATTACAAGGTTCCATAAAGTCTATGATTTGCATTTCCGGACTGTTTTGTTCCTGTCTCATTTATTTTAGCAATCTGGCCATCGCTCTCATTTTTTGGCGGATGAAATTATGTTTGTCCTGTCCATGCTTAGTACAAAGTTTTTCACCGCGCAATTATTATCAAGTCGTTTTTAGCGATTCTATTTATATTGTCGCTCCTCATGCTTGAAATAAGTTTTTGAAATGGTTTTCTGGCCTGGTTTGTACCAGGTGATAGTAATAAACTGGATGGCGCAAGGCATCCTCTTTTTTGACGAGTTTCTTCTGATGGCTCAGACTCAATGACGGCCTCTTCGGAAAACTTTAACCAGTGGGTAGGAGCTTGACGATTTGTCTTTGGCTTGGCCCGCCGTGGTTCAACTATTGGTTTTCATTTACTCTGTCACACAGTAGAATAGTCATGAGTACTCGTCTTTGTTAGCTCACCTGAGCACGAAGTGCTCATGGTGAGCTATTGTGGTCAGTCAATGTCCGTCGTGCGTCGTCCGTCGTGCGTCGTGCGGCGTCAACTATTGCTTTAAAAGCCTACTCCTCCTACACCCCTGGGCCAATTGACTTGATACTTGGTAGGAAGCATCGGGGTGATCAAAAATAGCTAAAATCGTTCCGATCGGAAATCCAAGATGGCCGCCATGGCCGCCATCTTGAAAAACTATTTTTCGCTTCTTCTCCTGAACCGAAAGGCCAATGGACTCCAGCCTTGCTAGGAAGCATCAGGGTGACTTGTAGATCAAAAATAGCTAAAATCGTGCCGATCGGAAATCCAAGATGGCCGCCATCTTGAAAATCTATTTTTCGCTTCTTCTCCTGAACCGAAAGGCCAATTGACTCCAAACTTGCTAGGAAGCATCAGGGTGACTTGTAGGTCAAAAGTAGCTAAAATCGTGCCGATAGGAAATCCAAGATGGCCGCCATGGCCGCCATCTTGAAAATCTATTTTTCGCTTCTTCTCCTGCTGAACCGAAAGGCCAGTTGACTCCAAACTTGCTAGGAATTATCAGGGTGACTTGTAGATTAAAAATAGCTAAAATCGTGCTGTTCGGAAATCCAAGATGGCTGCCATAGCAGCCATCTTGAAAATCTATTTTATTCCTTCTACTCCTAAACCCAAAAGCCAATTGACTCCAAACTAGGTAGGAAGCATTGGGGTGACTTATAGATCAAAAAAAGCTAAAATCGTGCCTATCTTGAAAAATCTATTTTTCGCTTCTTCTCCTGAACCGAAAGGCCAGTTGACTCCAAACTTGCTAGGAAGCATCGGGGGTGACTTGTATATCAAAAATAGCTAAAATCGTACCGATCGTAAAACTAGAATGGGCGCCATGGCAGTCATCTTGAAAATCTATTTTTCGCTTCTTCTCCTGAACCGAAAGGCCAGTTGACTCGAAACTTGGTAGGAAGCATTTGGGTGACTTGTAGATCAAATATAGCTAAAATCATGCCAATCGTAAATCCATGGCGGCTATCTTGAAAATCTATTTTTCCCTTCTTCTCCTAAACCCAAAAGTCACTTGACTCGAAACTTAGTAGGAAGCATCAGGGTGACTTGTAGATCAAAAATAGCTTAAATCGTTCTGATCCGAAATCCCAGATGGCCACCATGGCCGCCATCTTGAAAATCTATATTTAGTTTCTTCTCCTGCACCGAGAGGCCAACTGACTCCAAACTTGGTAGGAGACATTGGGGTGACTTGTAGATCAAAAATAGCTAAAATCGTGCCAATCGGATATCCAAGATGGCCGCCATGGCAGCCGTCTTGAAAATCTATTTTTCGCTTCTTCTCCTGAACCGAAAGGCCAGTTGACTCGAAACTTGGTAGGAAGCATTGGGGTGACTCGTAGATCAAAAATAGCTAAAATCGTGCTGATCGTAAATCCAAGCTGGCCGCCATTTAGAGTTTGTTCAAATGATCACGCTCCATTGACTGGCATGCCATATATATTCTTCTTCAAAATTAAGAACTGCTTAAATGATGATCTTTTCATTAGTTGCGATGACAGGATTGGAAAAATGTTGCATAACATCTGCATACCGCAGTGGCTATGTCACTCAGGTGAGCGACCCGTGGTCCGTGGGCCTCTTGTTTATCACAGTGATGAATTGGATTTTATGTTTTCGCTTTGATGCATTGACTGAGTTGGGAGCCTTTATGCGAACCGAATTTTTATGTTATTCTGTATTAAGAGTTACAGTGGGATCCAGGGTGAAGTTGGCTGGCCGTAAAAGTGCTTTAACCTCCCCCAACTCCCACGACCTCCAGAAGGTTTATTCTACTGACCGTTAAGGCGGTGGTCCCGGTGTTAGTCTTACTCTTTGTTGCTTTGTGGTTTATTCTACGAGGCAATTTGTTTTATGTCTTGCCTTGTGTTATTTTGTTCTTATGTTTTTCAGTCCTTTTAGCTCGCTTGGGGAAGAGCGAGCTAGTCTTGGTGCTTTTCGTGCGTTTGGTTCGATTTGCGCTTGTTTGTTTTGTTTCCTCTTCCTCTCGGTGTCTGGGATGGGCTGCGGTTTGTAATTGTGGCACTCCCTGGACTGTTCTCTTACCCTTTTTTGTGTTTGCATTTATTCCTCCAAACTTCTTTTCTGAGGAAGTATCCGTAACAATAAGGACAAGGACCATAGTCATCATTATTGGCTTTGTCTGTTGGTTCGTGACATACAGCCAGTTCGCCTTTCCCTGATTTTAGAACTTCACAGTTGTGCAAATGGTTGCCTAGATTTCTTAGTTTCTCAGAGTGTTTTGCTTTTTTCAATTTTGTCTATATCTTTGAGCTCTCGCAGCTTCATTACCTCACTTTCGTCATGATGTTTAGAAAATAAATGGTCTTTCAACTTCGTTTTCGCCTGCCCACTGAATAAGCAAGAGAATTTCTATTCATAAATTCTAAAAAAAAATTATTCGTTTTAGGAATTATCACTTGTCTCTTTTCTCCCAGTGAAACGTTGCTATTTTGGCTATTGTCCGTTTTCAAACCTGATGTTTGAGTTTGTTATTGTCTTTGTTTTTATTTGTTGATTGCCAACACCAAGGTTGTTGTACCTGATATAGCTTCATTTTGTATTTCGCTGGTGTAAGGGATAACTGTAGACAGATCAGAGTTCGAATCTGAAGAACTATGTGAAGACTCTCCTGGTTAGTAAATACTACCGGAGCTATTCTAAAACAGACTAAATGAAACAAAAGTAAGATTACACTATCACATGCATCTGCAGAAGACCTGAAATGCTATGATATGACTTGCCATTATGTGAACATGTCAGTCTAATGAGCGCCTTGGAAAACCCAAATCAGTGGAAAGTGGCTAATACAGGACTTTACATCCTTTTCGTTTTTACTGCTTACAACATTGATTTTGGGTATTGGTTAGAACCGCCTATCTTAGAGGCGGGTCTAACAAGGAGCAACAATCCATGTTTTGATCAGTCATATTCTCTTCTGAAAAATGTCATTTTGCGGCCATGCAAAAAGGAGATGGGCGTATTAACATAAAGACGGGCGTATTAACATAAAGACTGAAATAAGGCATAGATTTGATAATTAATTACGAAACGTTTTTTCTTGTTTAATTATTATGTAGGTACCTTTTGAAAAGAATTCTCTGATAAAAAAAAAAAAAAAAAGGCAGCTACATGAACAGTTTAACTACATCCTAAGATAAATATTATCTTTTTTACGTTAAAAGAAATTTCATACCTTCTGGAAGTTTTGCAAATCAGCGTACAAATATAGCACAGCTACGCTGCTCACGGCGGATTCTGTTCTGATTGCTGAACACTTATCAAATTATGTGCTTCAGAGACAAAGTAACAGTAACCTGAATTATTCTAACACTATAACTTTTCTTATTGCATTTTTGACTCCATTAATCATATTGTTTTCCTTGACTTCAGTGATTTAATAAACAACGGTCATAAATAGCTTAGGAAAAAACACTTTCTGTAATATTATGATAATCGTGAACAAACAATTTGACTCGGTTAAAGTTTTGCGCGACTTACTGTTGAAGGTGACCAAAATGCTAGCATCACAACACAACTAGTAAAACAGAAAGCAAAGTGGCAGCTATTGAAGACGTGACCACAATACTAACATCACAACACATATAGAAAAAAAAAAAAAAAAAAAAAAAACAGTACAAAGAGTAAGAAGAATAAATCATATCATCATATCTCTAAATAAGAGAAGTATCTTATTTCTCCACAAAAGATATAAAAGTATATCTCAGAAAGATGCTTCTGATGAGTACCTACAACATATGCTTTTGAGAAATAAGAAAAATACCAATACTGGTAGGTTGAAAAAGGTGTCATATCATTGGAAAAACTCAATTTCCTATATATGAGAATAGCAAAGATCTTGTGAGTTGCTACCTGAAAAAAATGTATCTTTGGACATGTGCATCCAACAAAGATTCAGATCAGCCTGCATACCGAGTCTTCTGTGTGTGTCATAATGATACACTGGGTTCACTGGTGACAGATGGCAAAGACTGATCAGTCTGCATGGATAGGCAGGCTGACTAATCACTCTGTGCCAATGTTTGTTTGTGTTGAAGTTTTACAGCCCAGTCAACCAAATGAGGTCATGTTGAGCGCAGTCTGTTTACCTAACCACACTTTTACTGGACAGACTTAGTCCTCCAAGCGGTTAACCAGTATTGTGCACATTCTTTTGCCAGACACTGACAATAGACCAGTTCCACAATCGCAAGTTTTACTACTCTTGCTAATCCACGCTTAATCTCGTTAATCCAGAATGAGGCTTGCGGTGTATCACAGATAACGATGGCAGAAGTTTATATGAATACCAGGAATAGTTTACGTGGTTTCAAGAAATCTAAATGTCACCTTTGTGATATGTTTGTATCTTGGTAAGCATGATATTGTTATTTGATTGTCCCGTTTTCTGTCTAATTAACACACAGTAAAAACATGACCCTGACCCAAATACAGATTTAATAACAAGACGCAACACGAAACACTTTCTAGTTTGAAGAATGCACCATAGCCTAGACGCACATGATGTCTGCGCTGACACATTATTTTACAAGTATTTTGGAAATAATTAATCGTGTTTGTGGTTCTTTGTGGTTCCTGTGCTACTTCCCCGGAATGTCACACAAATTCAAGTTCCACATTTTGTGCATCGTTTTAAGTACGGTTTGTCATAAATATTGGACTTCAAAACTTTTGTGTTCTGCGGTGTATTCCTTGCTTCCAAAGGACAACCCTTTTCAAAACATATTTACCGTTACTACTGCTGGTGTTGCGGGAACGTGTGGCGGCAGTTAAACGTCACTAACGTTACGTCACTAACATTAAAGGTAAAACGAAGATCATTGTAAAACACTGAACAGTTGCACACGCAATTTAATCTTCATACTAAATTGTTATATAGTTCAGAATTTAAATCCAACATATATAAAACGATTTTGCATATGTAACACGATAACAGCTTCTCACCTCTGCGAAGCCTTTCTGGCCTTGTCGAGTTTCTCATCTGCGATATTAGGATCATTCTGAGGCCACTTGTTTCTTGTCTGTTCTTCATGCGAATCAGTTACGACATCTGCTTGATGTGACACATCACGTTGACCTTTAGCACAAGAAGTCAGGGTTGTTTTTGTTCTATTCTGTTAAAGAAAATTATCTAAGTTCGCACTTGAATCTACAAGGCACGGAAATACGGAAATGAATAACACAAATGAACAATAACTAGAAATTGTGTTTGAGAAACCAAATGCTTGGGGCTTGTATACCTCCTATCGAAGCTGCAAATGTAATTTGTCCTGTTGATGGATGGATGGAAGGTGGACTGATGACTGATCTATGCCTATACTATAAGCTCGTTATGAGCCTGTGGCTCAGGTGAGTTAAAAAAATTAAATATAAATGTTCCCTTACCCCTATTATTTACAAAGTTGTCTCTCTTGAAAGTGTATCTATCCTCTTTGAGTCGGAAAGACACGTAACTCATCATATGAAATTCAGTGATGGCTAATGTAGTCATCTGTAACTTGGGTACATATTGCATGCATAGTGACAATGGAGGCAAAAACAATTTTGATCGAGTTGCCCTCCCCCAAGAGCGAGTATCCATTCTCCTCGATTTGAAAAGAAGCAGAACTCAATCAGTTGAGATGAGAAATTCACTAAAAAATAATCTCGTTACTTACATTTTTTTGACAGTTTCCTCCCCTTGAACGGTATCCATTTTCCTTAAGTACCATTATGGAAGAAGACAATATAGTCATCCAAGCCTTGATTACAAACTGTTAGTAACATATAATGATCCTAGTTCAAGCTACTTTTACTATGTTGCTGTACTATGCCCGTTGGGAAAAGGGCATAACTGAATTAATGATGGAATTCATGCAAAAAATATGAATTAATTTTTACCTTAGACACAAGCTGTATAAAAGATATCATAATTCTAGCCCAAACAGTTCTCTAGATATATTTCGTTGGTTTAATTTGGGGTTTTACAGCCCTTTCAACTCATCAGGATTATAGTCAGTGCCATAAGTTAACCTAACCACACTATTCCTGGGCAGGTTTGACCTAAGCACTAAATGCACATATTTTCGCCAGTAAATGACAACTGCCCTTCTTGATTCTCCAGATATATAGACTACAGATTTCATTTTAGTGTAATGCCATGCTTCAAAGGGTTATAACGCTGCTAATATTTGACTCATCATAACCCAAAAATAATATCATTACTCATCATAGGCTTACTATTCAACAATTTTCGAACTGATTGAAAGAATTCTTATCCGGAAACGAAGTCCTTGTTTTCGATCTTTAACTTGCCTGGCTGAAACTGCGAAACAATATGTGCTGCCGCACACCAATTGCTAACTATTCACCAAGTTTCAGCTTGATCAGATGAAAACTGTCGGAGGAATTATCTAGAAATGAAAAAGTTTTATAGATGGACAGACAGATATCTGAGGGTCACAACATAATTGATGTTTTTCTCAAAACGTAACAAAAAGACTGCAGATAAAATGCAGATAATGAAATTATTTAAAATTGTGAATTTGCTTTTTCTACCTTATAAAATATGCTTAACCAAACTGATGTGCACGGAGAAAAGGAAAACAAGTATCCCTACTCCATCAAGTGCTTCCAGAGTTGTGTTTCATGGACAAATGTAATACTGGAATACATTAAGGAATAATGATAAGTAATGTTTAGTTACCAAAAAAATAATCGTCATTATCTTCAATGTTTCACATCACCATCAGGAGGAAAACTTCTTCAACGTGGAACTTTGTGTTCAGAGTATCTCATCACCATGATCAGGAACACTTCGACCACTTGGAACTTTGCGTTCAAAGTTTCTTACCACCATCAGCAGGAACAGTTCTAGTGTTTGGAATGTTAAGTTCAGAGTCATACCTGCATCAGCAGGAAAACTTTTATATGAAGCAATGTTATTGTCAGTTTCTCACCAGAATTGGGAGGGAAACTTCGTGTAGGTCTCTATTCAGTTTTATGAACAGGAAAACTTTTATATGAAGCAATGTTGTTGTCAGTTTCTCACCAGAATTGGCAGGGAAACTTGGTGTAGGTCTCTATTCAGTTTTATGAACAGGAAAACAGCAGGTAACCTACCATAGGAAACTTTTTTTCAGGTTGCTAAGGCCATCAGCTGGAAAACTTTTACAACATTGATATATGCAGGTATATTTTCAGTTTCTCACCAGCATTGGCAGGTAAACTTGTATAAAAAGGCAGCTTATCGTCGAAGTTTAAAGCATAGCCAGCAGTTTTCTCTTCTGAGTTTGAAAGGAAATGTCACTCATTCAAATATCTATGGAATTTTACCAGAATTTAGGCAGGTCAAATACAAATTGGACTCAAGTTGTATACCAGATAACACAGCCTAGCTGAAGTGGTTCTCCAGGTAGTTTGTTAACATGGTATATAGTCAAAGTTTATGGCATGGAAACAATCTCTTAAATTCTAAATCCCATAAAGTGCTTTGGCATTAGCCAAGTATAATCTGAGGTTTTCAGGATGAACTGGCAGTTTAGCAGCTACTTGGTCTGCAACATCTCCTATGTATGTGGAGTATTGATATGTACACCTGGTCGAGGAATGTATGGGGAATCTCTTTTCAACAGTATTCTACAAGATGGAATTGTCCTTAGAGCTTCTAGCTGAAGGAGACTGAAATCTGCTACCGAAAGTGTCGTGTTATGAAATTGTTCTGGAGTTCCTATAAAGCAGTGTAGATGTATCGGCTGGGCCGGTGCACAATATTTTTTGACAATGTCCAAACATCTGCTGTTCACTGCACTTGCAAAATAGTCATCCTTATTACCTCTGATGTGGTAGTTTGTTAACATGGTATATAGTCAAAGTTTATGGCATGGAAACAATCTCTTAAATTCTAAATCCCATAAAGTGCTTTGGCATTAGCCAAGTATAATCTGAGGTTTTCAGGATGAACTGGCAGTTTAGCAGCTACTTGGTCTGCAACATCTCCTATGTATGTGGAGTATTGATATGTACACCTGGTCGAGGAATGTATGGGGAATCTCTTTTCAACAGTATTCTACAAGATGGAATTGTCCTTAGAGCTTCTAGCTGAAGGAGACTGAAATCTGCTACCGAAAGTGTCGTGTTATGAACTTGTTCTGGAGTTCCTATAAAGCAGTGTAGATGTATCGGCTGGGCCGGTGCACAATATTTTTTGACAATGTCCAAACATCTGCTGTTCACTGCACTTGCAAAATGGTCATCCTTATTACCTCTGATGTGGAGAATGAGTGGCTTACGAATGGTACAGAGACTCAACACTTCAATAAGGAAGCGTTCTTGTTCACATCAGGTTGAGATGTGTTCAGTTCTGTCTAAACCAACCTCACCTAGGGCAGTGACATGGCTTGACTGAATTAATCGTTGAAGACTGGTGAAGTTATTATCAGAAAAGGATGTTGCATATGTCGAGGGTGAATGCCCACTGCGAATTTGAATGGACTATCAGAGGAAGGAATTGGAGGATGAAAACTTGAGTCCCAATAGATCTCCACACCTCCTATTACATTTACAGATCTCTTAGGTGGAGGGGTGTGCTGAATAATGTCTTCTGAGGTTGCCAGTGAATGAACATCCAATATTTTCCTACGGGTTCTGTCAAGATGGAAGTGATTGTCTATTGCCTGTGGTAGAACATGTGAGACATGTTGAGAAATGTCTGGTGTGGAAGCACGATAGCATTGTGATTCGACATCTTGAAACTGAACTGACTCATTAGATTCTATGTGATCGAGAGTGCGAATATCTGAATAAACATAAGGTCCAAAGAGAGAGTCCACTGTCTGAAATCTTCTCTTTGGTGTGTAGTTAAGAAGGATATTTAACAAATTAAAACTCTCCGATGCAACAGTGTTGCCGGAGAGTTTAAAGGATTTAATATGAACTCCTGTGGTATCTCCCAATGGCGGTAGTAGCAGAATGATTTCATTCTTGACAATAAATGGTCAGATATGGAAATCTGGTGTGGATCTGGTAAAAGGTGTCTATTGGTATTATTAAACATGGACATTAGATGTTCAGGAGATCCTGATGCTCCTAGTATTTAACTAGCCAGAGGTTGAAGAGTTCCATATATCTCGTCTTGAGCATTCTGTTGATCTGTATGAGATGAATACATTTTCCTGAAGTATCACTGGGAAACGAGTTCCACAATGCTCTTTTAATTTTCTAGGTTGGACTTCGCATGATGGAAATGGGCATTGGGAAGTTCTTTTCCTTTCCTTGGCAGTGCTGTTTGTCTGTTCTTGAGATGGAAGTCTTACTTTTCTGTGTTTATCTTGGAACATAATCTGTAACTTATGAGAATACATAGAAGATTCTTGGTTTGTAGATGGAATATTCCCACCAATAGTGGCAGGGAACTCTTGTTCAGTAATGATAATGCTACGAGGGTCGTGCAAAAAGTTCTGTCACTAACAGGCTTACTAAGTTTCATCCCACGTATATTTTAAAATGCTTCACTGCACTTGAATGGTGTGTTGACTAGCTAACGATACCCGTTTATTTCGTGCAAATTGCTTTCCAACTGACCGACTTATTTCAAATTGAAATAAATGCAGTCATATACACTGACCAATTTACTTGTTGCATTGGAACATGGACCAGAAGACTGAAATTCGTATTTATATTAAATGCCGCATTAGGCTTAATATAGATTCAAAGCAGATATTTAATGAATTGTGTGGTATAATTGGACCTCAGACCATTTCATTGAGCTCAGTTTTTAGATGGGTTAAAGATTTTAAAGCTGGGAAATTTTCTGTTGAAGATGATACCCGTCTTAGAAGGCCTAAAACCTCTGTTATCAAGGCTAACATCACTGCTGTAAAGATTGTGGTCGAATAGGATGCGCGATTGTCTGTCACAGATATAGCTAGTTGAACTGGCATATCAGAAGGCAGTGTGCAAACAATTCTGAAAAAGCGTTTGGACCTGAGAAAGGTTTGCGCTAGGTGGGTACCTCATTTGCTCACTGAGGAGCAAAAGACACAACGCCTTAAATGTGCCCGGGAACTTTTGAAAATATATAAAGGCTGTAATAGTCGGGTTATGTCTAACTTGCTAACAGGTGATGAAACCTGGGTGCACATGTTTGAGCCACAAAGAAGGGCTGATAATAAGCAATGGAAGCGAAAAGATAAAAAACGCCCATGTATTGCGAAGAGAACCATAAGTTCGAAAAAGATGTTGTATGCAATTTTCTTTAATTCAAGTGGGCCAGTCGTTCAAGTGCCTTGTCCATCTGGTCATACAGTCACTGGCCGATTCTACAAGAATTCTGTACTGAAGAAAGTGAAAGAGTTTTACAGTAAGAAACGGCCATGCCAGGAGTCCTCCTTTTACATGACAACGCCTCCTCTCATAAGTGTGAGGTTGTTAAGTCTTTTTTGGCTTCTGAAAAGGTGAAAGTTTTAAACCATCCACGTTATTCACCTGACCTGAGTCCCTGTGACTTCTTTTTATTTCCAAGGCTTAAGAAAATGCTTTCTGAAATAAGTATACGTCTAGAAGTTCTCTTGGTAGCGCTATTTATCAGTGTCTCCAACAGGTACCTATCTGCTTTTCGCGACTGGGTAAAAAGGTTACAAAAATGTGTTTCAGTAAAGGGGGAATACCTTGAAGGTTTGTAATAAAAATATGTTTGATAAAACGTAGCACAGTTTCCCATCCACACGAGCAGGGACACAGATATTTTGAGACACAGTTTCCCATCCACACTGGCAGGGACACAGATATTTTGAGACACAGAGCTAGATATTCCACAAGCAGGTGTAGGGAATGCATTTTGCTGCTGTGTTGTTTTGAGTGATAGGGTTTTTGCCAGGTTTGTAGATGGATCGGCTCTCCTGGTTTTCACCAGTAGCGTCATGTAAACAGAGCTCCTGTGAGGTAGAGCAGCTGATCCCGCCAGCAGCGGCAGGGAAGCTGTTTTCATTGGCTGTGTTCGAAGTTTGTTTCTCAACAGACTTCCCACTGGCAGTGGTAGGGAAGCTGTCTTGTTCTAGAACTGATTTCCCACCAGCAGCGGCAGGGAAATAACATTGTTTTTCATTCCCACTGGTAGTGGTAGGGAAGCCAACTTGTTCTACGATTGGTTTCCCACCAACAGCTGCAGAGAAATAGTATTATTTTTCATTAACTTCCCACTGGTAGTGGTAGGGAAGCAGTCTTGCTGTTCTACAACTGGTTTCCCACTAGCAGCGGCAGGGAAATAGCACTGTTTTTTTTATTTGACTTCCCCCTGGTAGGGAAGCTGACGTGTTCTACAATTGGTTTCCCACCAGCAACGGCAGGGAAATAGCATTGTTTTTTCATTAGACTTCCCCCTGGTAGTGGTAGTGTCACCGGATATAGGTATATGATACACTTGTACTGCCTTGCGGTACAAGCCGGCTTTTAAAGCGACGCAGTAGAGTGTAGGACTTTGAGTCCAGCGGACCGGGTTCGATTCCCGGTCGCGGCATAAGAATTTTTTCACCTGTTACATTTGGCGCCCATCGTAAATAACCCACATGTGTGCATAAAACTCCTCGAGTTTCTTTTCACGTGATTCTCGGACTCCTAAGAAATTCAGGGACGAATTTCAAATTGGAAGGGGAGAATGTCACCGGGTATAGGTATATGATACACTTGTACTGCCTTGCGGTACAAGCCGGCTTTTATAGCGACGCGGTAGAGTGTAGGAATGAGTCCAGCGGACCGGGTTCGATCCCCGGTCGATGCATCAGAATTTTTTCCACCTGTTACACATACTTACCATAGTTATCCTATATTTCACTACCCGTTGATTTGTCTGAAATAGCACTGGAGGAGTTGCAACCAGTATAGACCCTGATCAGACGCCATATTCTGCATTGTCTGATCTGGATCTACACAGTTTGCTCAGACCTGTCAGTTCCAGTATTTAGGGTCATTACGGTACATGCTGAGCTTTCTGATAACAAGCTTATGTAAATGTAACTTTTACTGAGTTTGTCTTGGAAAATCTGGATAACAAAGACCCAATAAGCTCTGACCAGTGGTGCTGGAGTTGGTGCAATGTTCCCCATTTTTGTGACTTTGACTGGTGAAAAATGTTCTTCCCTGCTTTTCCTGTACAATTCTATTCATTATGGCCAAAACGCAGTCATAAGTCTTGTTTTTATAGTGAGATTTGACTACCCACTGTAAATTTGCTTTGTACCGACCACTTTAAACATTTTCTCCCCTTGGCTGTTGGTAAGCTGCATTCTGTCACGTGTCATATTGTGGTCTATCACAGCCAATGCGGTTCTTGCATTTATCTGGTCATAATCAAACTCTTTCCGTTTTGGAACATACTTGGTCATTAGACCTCAAGCAGACATCAAGGCTGCCAGTATGACAGAACTCGCTCAAGTTACGAGTGTCTTTAGTCAGTCTCTTATCCAGCACCACCTCTTCCAGTGCGATATGTGCCTTTGATCGCGTTTTCAACCACCTTGGCAATTTCCGGCCCAAGAGGCTCATGCAGACATTGAGTTATGTGTTCACCTGAGAAGTGATGCTCATTTGTAACATGGTGAACTACAGACTTCCAACGTTCTTCCAACCAGTCTTTATTTCCGTTGCAGTTGCTGGAACACCACCGCAAGTGGTTACAGATTGCCTTGACTCACAACCCAAGGTCCTCACAGCCCTTTGCCATTGCCTTTTGCACCAACTTCTTCTTGATGTCATTTGAAAGATGCCAGGCATCAAACTGATCAGTGCTTGAGTATTCCTTAATCATAATACTCCTAATCTGAACATGTCGATCTGAAGCAAGCACTTGGATTGTGGACCAAGTCTAACAGGTAATTCATGCAGTGTCGAAATGCTTCCACCGCCATTCTGCTTGAACTACCTGTTTCACTGACCTGTTACAATAACATCAGTGTCCATTTCTAGGATTGAATAAGTGCATTACTTTGCACTAAAGCCTGGACTATCGCACATGCAATCACCAGCAAGACCCAGCAACTTTCCGCTACCCTTCAGGTTTTTCAGCAATGCATCATGATGCCTTGCTAAAAAACCTGAAGGGTAGCGGAAAGTTGACCAAGTATACATTATAATTGGCATCACATACTGTCGTTGGATATTATTAAATGCTGTATGGGAAAGGAATTTTAGATTTAAAAAATTGTCGTCTGTGAGACATATGTCTGCCCATAGAAAAGAACAGCAGCACTGGTCAAAAGATTACAAGCTGGCATCTTACCCAGTAATGACTAAGATGTCAATCAGATAACCACCTGTATAATAAATGGAACACAGAAGCAAAGTGCCATCAGAATCGTAAAAAAGGGCGAGTCATATTTGGTACATTTTAAACGAATAAATACGTCAGTCAACATGCTTTCGTAGCAAATGTACTTCTTTTCTTCCACTATATTACTCGGCTTTATACCGAAATCCTCCTCACAATTACTGTCAATATCAGAATCACCTTCATTTATATATGTCACATCTTTTGAATCATCGCTGACTGAACTGCTTATAGTGCTTAAATTCATCAAGTCATCATCAGCATCCATTCATGTACATGTAAGTTTGAGTCTTGTTTATTAAAATTCATTTTTTTTTCCAACTGGTATTTTTCCATGTATTGGAGTGGAGCAGTGGGATGGGTGTCTCTTCAGTTACTGTGTCCATGTTAGTCAGATTATATATAGGTTTTGGTGTTTTAAAGTAACTGTGATCATTTGTAAAACCCTGAGAATAAACATTGTATTTCTCCATGCATGTAACACATTGGAGTATATAATTTGTCGTTGTTATGTCTGAACAGGGGGTGATCTGGTTTCTTGCACTGTTATCTCAGGCAGTCCAGGCAGACTAGTCGTAGTCTGAAATAGAAAACAAAAACTGTAAGTATACATGGTCTGCCTTGGGCCAAATAAAAAAAATGTGTGAGGGTAACGTAACGATATGTCTTTGGCTTGGCCCGCCGTGGTTCAAATATTGGTTTTCATTTACTCTGGCACTCCCTGGACTTTTCTCTTTCCTTTTTTGATCCTCAACGAGTAACTCTTAGGCTTTCCTTTTGGATCATTGGGCCCATTGTGGTATCTTTGAAAATGGAATTCTGCTCATGTATACGCTAGCAGTGTTGCAAACTTCATTACTGCTTATGAAGAGTCTCAATGAAGCCGCTCCCATTTTCTAATCTGTAATTGTTCTTTTATCCCAAGGGCAATCTTTTTCACTTTTATTTCAAGGTGGTCTTAGAATGCACCTCGGCCAAACTTCATTTGGCATGTTGATGGCTACGACAAGCATAAGCCTTTTTAATTATATCCATCATCACACTGGTCAATATAAACGCATAGGCTTCACGACAAACGAATCGGCTTCTTGTTTTGAACGCATCGGCTGCTAAGGAAAATGGCGTAAAGTAGTAATGTTTGAATGTATCTGACAGATTATTTAATTGTTCGTCGATTTTCCAAAAGAGACAACAGGCCTTATGGAATGTTATATAGATTTGTGTTTTCATGTACAGTAAGGCGAAGTTTCCATATTTCAAAACGAAAAAAAAAAATATATATATATAAAATAAAAAAAAATAAATAAACAGAGACTGGTATGAAGGCAGCAGGATTCCACAGTCGGAAGAGCTAAGGCTATGTCACTGAAAAACGATGTCTGCGTCTTTCATTGCAAAATTGATAGAAACTTCCGAAAAAAAATCAAGCAGAGATCTGACATTTAATGGGTTAATGCCTTTCGATCCGACAATCTTCGCTTACCCTGGTCATCAAATGGGCTTAGACCACGTACT
The DNA here is from genome assembly GCA_964016985.1 of Anodontia alba. Lineage (NCBI taxonomy): Eukaryota > Metazoa > Mollusca > Bivalvia > Lucinida > Lucinidae > Anodontia > Anodontia alba. The sequence goes on from OZ024831.1 coordinate 77,600,294, forward strand.
TCAGAACGAAATCCGAAAAAGACAGGAAATTTATGAGAAATTACATTCCCGTTCAGACTTTTTTTCATTTTGTTAGCTTGCCTATACTTCGCCTTACTGTAGATGAAAAGGCAAATGGATATTACATTCCGTAAGGCATGTGTCTCTTTTAGACAATCGATTAACAACTGTAAAACAAATAAATCATCTGTCGGTTACCTTTAAACGTTGCCTCTTTACGCCATTTTCCTTAGAAACCGATGCGTTCAAAACTAGAAGCCGATGCGTTTGTCATGAAGCCTATGTGTTTATATACCAGTGTGATAATGACAGATTCCTGTAGACGTTTTACAAACCAGCTCACTGGGGTTCCACCCTCTTAAGTCTATTTATTTTTGACAGTTAATGGTTATATTATATTAAAGCAAACATAAACCAATAAGCTAGCTGAGATTTTTTGATAATACATGCTTAAGAGTTTATTTACCAACTGAGTTTGTATTAACATGTGTCTGGCCAAATTTGTTCATTGTGGATGCTGATATATGTGAAGAATTAGCATGGTGAAAAAGTACCTACCGTAAAAAAGGGATCAAAACGTCACACTCACTTTCAAGTTTTACAAAGAATTTTTTTCAAACTTTGGAATCTCAACAACCACTAGCCAGGACACTTTGATATTTGGAATATAATCATACAATAGCATGCCCTTCTATTCCGTAACATCATACCACAGGGTGAGGCGCTGGGGTGGGGCTTAAGGGTAAAAAAATAGATCACTTTAAAGTTTTGCGACAAAGCTTTTTAAACATTCATATCTAAGCAACAACCGCCTAAACCCTTCCGTATTTGGAATATAATCATAGCATAACAAAACCTTCTATTCTATAACATCGTACCCCAGAGTCAGACCCTGGAGTGGGGCTTAGGCATCTAAAATTAGGTCACACTCACTTTAAAGTTTTACGACAAAGCTTTTAGTATATCTCAGCCATATTTGGAACATTACTATAACCTTACATTCCGTAACACCATACCACAGGGTCAAACCCTAGAGACTTAATAAGGGGTAAAAAAAATAGGCCACACTTAATTTTAAGTTTTACGACAAAGTTTTTTTTTAATTTTAAGTTTTACGACGAAGTTTTTTTTTAACATTTATATCTCAGCAATGCCCGAACAGAACCCTTCCATATTTGGAACATAATCATATCATAGCATAACCTTAGATTCCCTAACATCATACCCCAGCGTCATACCCTGAAGCGGTCAGGATAAAAAAAATAGGTCACACTCATGTTAATTTCCGACACGGTTTTTGAACATTTATATCTCAGCAACCACTGGACGGAACCCTTCTATATTTGAAACATAATTGTATCACAGGATAACCTTAGATTATGTACACCATAACCCAGGGTCAGACCCTGAAGGATCCGTCAGTATGTCTGTCTGTACGTCCAATTGTCTGTCAGTCCATCTGTCCCTCTGTCTCTCACAAATATTCCCGAATTCGATAATATTCCGCAGATATGTAGGAAAGGTCCAGTAAGTGTGTCGCAAGCAAGAAAATAACTCTCACTGCCTTATTTTCAAATTGCCTCCAATTTCAATGTAAAATCATGAAATTTTGTGCATTCCATAACTCCAGTACCCTTTGAGATAGTTTGATGATGTTTGGTAGGTATGTAGGCATGATGTTTGGTCAAGGATGCATGTTGCTAGCTTTACGGGATCCCAACCTCCACCCTCAGCGCCCTACTTGTAAAAAATCATATATTTGTTCGATCTGCTTGGAGGTCTTCTAACTCATCCATGAATCATTATGGGCAACAAATAAATCACAGATACAGCCTATAATGAAGCAAAGATGAGGGCTTTCCAGAAACAACGTGTCGAGACACTTGGAGATCACTGGGGTATCAAAGAACACCACTGGAATAGTGGAGCAGTTGATAACCACTAGTTGAACCCGGGTGGGCCAAGACACAGCATTTTCAAGTCGCGTCATCATACAGTCTGAATCCAAACCACTGGCATGTAGTTAAAGAGGTAAGCAAAGTAGTCAACGGTAAATGGGCAAGGGGACTGTTTTATGACATCCATGTTATACCCCTTTCGTTTATATTACAATTTTACAAAATTGATCAAGGTTTACCTACAATTTTTCTAAACTCATGTACTGTCACCATAAAATCTAGTTTCCGATAGGCCATGTAGCAGAAGTGTTTTTAGTCCGGCAAAGTATACGAGAAGGGGCACGAGGAACGTCGCCATTTACAACAAGGTCAAAATCAAAATCATCCTGCCTATCATTACAAGCAAGATAATGAGAGCCTTCCCTTTGAAAAGGACTCTCAAATAAGTCTAATAAATTTACCTTTGATTAAATTATGGGGCAAAGTTGTATAAAGCGTGGAAAAATCACATGTTGACAAACTGGACTGGCGAAATCCTCTTGACTAGTTAGTTTATTATGTGCCTCAGCAGAATGAGATAAGCCATGTTGTTGTTTTTTTTTTTTGTTTTTTTTTTTTTTTTTTTTGTTTTTTTTTTGTGAAGCTCAGGTACATCGTTGGAAGATGGGTATAAAAGCCAAGTCCGATCCGATCCGCCGATCATTTTTCGGCCGATCATAAAATTTATTTTTCCCGTTAAATCTTAATTATGATTCAAAGGTCTAGTATCTGAGTTTTATATGGTCATACATTGGTTAATTGATATTCCACAAAAGAAATATCTTTTTTTCACTACTTTCGGATTTGAATTTGAAGCCTTTTTCTGTCTTCTAGGGGTATAAAAGCCAAGCCCAGTAAATATGCTAAGTCTTAGTTTTCCCGGTAATGAAGCTAATAAATATAGTGACCAGCTCTGTCTCTGTGAATTATTGATCACTAGAACATAACTTCTTTCTAACATATGAAAATTATGTCATAGACAAACCATTTTATCGCTTCTCTCTCTCTCTCTCTCTCTCTCTCTCTCTCTCTCTCTCTCTCTCTCTCTCTCTCTCTCTCTCTCTCTCTCTCTTGCACGCATACTGTTCCAAAAAAGATACTATGGTAAATGGCAAGGGGATGAAAATGTTTTAACAATTTGCTACTATTACAAAAAAAGAAGGGAAAAGAAGACGAAAATGAGAAATAATAATACTGATAATTATATATTATATATATTTAAATATTCTTGAGAACCCATTCTTCCGCTGTCAGAAAATTTCGTCTCATTTCAGCATGCTGTTGTAAGTAACGTCCTAGTTTGCATGTCTATTTATAGATGCGTCTAATTTGGTGAACAAACTGGGGAAAACTGATCTTATTGAAACATATGCATATACTGGATGAATCATAATGTATCTGAACATAAATGTTAGCATTTCAAACTAAGTTTGTCTGATAAATGGGCATAAGTGAGACAAAAATACAAGAAATGCTCTCTCGGCTACTTTTCTTCCAGCTTGGCTTTTATACCCCTGCAATGAGAAACAATCATTGTCAATCAAAAACTAGCTCAATGATTTCAACAATATCAATGCTTAAATTAACAATTATATTATATAATCATATGAAACTGAGATACAAGCCGTTTGAATCATAGTTTAGATATAATGACATAAATAAAATTTATGATCGGCTGAATAATGATCGGCGGATTGGATCAGACTTGGCTTTTATACCCGACCGCGTTGGAAGCTTGTCTTGCCGTTTCTTAACATTAACAGAAAACCAGGGCTAAATTGTTGCAGTGGTCATAGACAACTGACCTCTTCTTCCGAAGTCTCTTTATAGGCCTTGGTAACTCTCAATTCCTGTTTCAGTGTATAAAGTAACCCATAAATAACGACACCATTTGCGGCCTTGTCAGATGGAACCAAAACACACTTCCTATGAAATTATTGAATACCCTGTTTCAGATGACGGAAAGTAGATTTAGGTTTAGGTGGTAGTAGATTATTATTTTGAAAATAAAATTTGATACTTTATTCGATAACATTGAAAATATTTCATTTCCATTCCGTTTCAGCATCAAGCTCAGCATGCACTCGTTTACACCATCGATTACCAAAATCGTTCAATGCAGAAGTTATTTCTTCCCATCTATATGATTAGGATTAGGAAATCTTATTTTGGGCCCTTAGAAACTGTTTTATGAGTTCTTGAATCTGACACGATTTTAAGAGTTCTTGTAATGACATGTCAAGCTGCAGGTTAATTAAACACGGAGTTTTTACAGTCACGTAACCTACTTTTTTTTAAATAATCTGGTGTTGATGAAGTTATGTAACTGCTATTAAAGATACTAGGTAAATTTAAATTTTTGATTCCTTTATTTATGAACTTTATGGGATCCCAGAAATCGCCCTCAGCTTCCATAGTAATAAAAACATATACTTGTTGCCCAAACAACAACATCCTTGTTAAATGCCATTGAAATCCTTTGAGAAGATTCTGAGGAGAAAATTGTTATTTTTTCTTTTCGTGCCTATGGCGACCAGAGTTCGGCACAAATCGAAAACTTTTGAAGCACTTAAAGAGAAAGTGTTGAGAGGATGCTTTCAGTGAAGTTTAAGCGAAATTGGCCCAACAGTTTCAGAGGAGAAGATGTTTAAGTGAATTGTGGACGTCGTCTGTTGCAACTTTGCTTGGCACACTAAGGATTAAACATACTCACTATTTGCCAGCCAGGAAAGATCAGCCTGCGCATCAAGTAAATGAAACTAGACAAAATGCTCGCTATACAAGATGGAACTGCGAAATATTTTGGAGCAATATACCAGGTATAAATAAATCTATCACAGGGTTCATGAATACTGAGGACCTAAAAACTTTGAGGTAAAACTTTAAAACAAAAATTCTAAGTCTATGACCTTGGTCCTGAGATCATGTTGGGGTAGGGATGGTACTGTGTAAAATATTCGACCAGTCTATATCTTCATACATATACCATACATAAACCAAATTCATCAAAGGGTTTGGAAATAATGAAGTTCTTAAACCTTTAGCGTAAAACTTTAAAATAAAAATTCTTAGTCCATGACACTGACCTTGGGGTCATATAGGGGGTTGGGATGGTACTGTGTAAAAACTGGAATCAATATCTATCATCATACTCTATATGAAAAACACAGCCAATGGTTTGGAAATAATGTGGTCCTAAAAGTTTTAACGCAAAACTTAAACATATAAATTCTAATAGAAAGATTGCCTTTGGTCTAAAAGATTGTCAAGTCTGTCACCTTGACCGGTCAGGTAAGTAAGTAGAGATGATACTGTGTAAAATTTTGGACTTAATTCTTTCATCATTGTATATATATATATATATATAAAGTTAAGAGAAAAGTCCAGGGAGTGCCACAATCACAAACCGCAGCCCTTCCCAGACCCCAAGAGGAAGAGGAAACCGACAAATCTAAACAAACACAAACCGAACAAACGTACGAAAAGCACTAAGATTAGCTCTCTCTTCCCCAAGCGAGGTAATCGCAATACTAAAAGGACTGAAAAACACAAGAACAAAATGATACACGGAAAGACATACAACAAATCGCCTCGTAGAATAAACCACAAAGCAACAAAGAGTAAGACTAACACCGGGACCACCGCCTTAGAACGGTCGGTAGAGCAAACCACCGGGGGGTTTAAAGCACTTTTACAGCTAGCTAACTTCACCCTGGGTCCCGATGCTACTCTTAATACAGAAATACATAAAAATTCGGTTCGCATAAAGGCTCCCAACTCAGTCAATTCATCAAAGCGAAAATATAAAAATCAAATTAATCACTATAATAAACAAAGACGAGTACTCTTGGCTAATTCTACTGTATGCCAGAGTAAATGAAAACCAATAGTTGAACCACGGCGGGCCAAGCCAAAGACATATCGTCAAGCCCCAACCCACTGGTTAAAGTTTTACGAAGAGGCCGTCATTGAGTCTGAGGCCCGAACCGCCGTCGTGCAATTAAAAGAGTGAAGCATAGCCATCAACAATGATTGGGTTGACAGCTAGGCATGCAGTCTGCCGCATAATATCCAGCACTACCAGGAATTCTCGTACTACAGGAACTGTCACTCAGGTTATCGATATTCCATTTTAGATAGGCTTCGATTAATTCCCTTTGATCGGAGGTCCGTAAGCGTCGTCTTACCTGTGTAGCTGGTGTGTAATCAACCCAGTGTCACACACCTACAGTACTACTACAATTCAGATTAAGTCATGTATGGATGCTCTTTAAATCTTGGACCCAATATACACTGGACTAGGTCCGAGTTAGAATGAATGAATGAATGAATGAATGAATTTCAGCAGATTATTCAGTATGATTTTCAAAAGAATATCAATAGTTTAACCTAAGAATTAATTAATAATGATAATAACAAAATATTGATTAATTGATGAAAATCAATTATTATTATTGTTATTATTATTATTATTATTTCAAATTAAATAAAAAGTGTTGTATTTAGTTATAGATAATTCAATATGATGTTTAAACGCATTTCAATAGTTTAACCTAAGAAAACAAGAGTAATTAATAAATTAAAAAATGTGTTATATTTAATGAATGGTAATTCAGTAAGATTTTAAAATGAAGAACAATAGTTAATCTAAGAAAACAAATGAGTTAATTAATTAAGGTTGTATTACTGATGATGGTTCGGTACAATATTTGAAAGAAAAACGATCATTTCACCCGGAGAAAACAAATGGGAAAATTTAATTAAGTATAAATAATTTAAAAACAAATGAATGAATGAATGAATAAAAAAAAATTGGGATAATTTTCTCCAGTTCTCCATTAAAACATATGTTGTAGGTATTAATTTGATGCACCTCGGTGAAGCAAAAACATGTAATGAGTACTCATTTGAAGAACCTTGGTGAGGCTCATCTAATGAGTACCCACAACTTATGTTTTTATGGAGAGAAAAAATACAATCATCAAATACACATCCTGAACAATTCCTCTGTATGTTTTATTTTCAAAACAGGATTTGACATTTCATGAATATTGTCTCCAATGAAGACTATTTGCATGAAGTGTCAAATTTTCTGGACAAACAATAACCACTTTATCGCATGCTGAATTAGCACAGAAAGTGATTAATATTAAGGGATCAAATATCACCCCCACCCCTAAAAAGGAAATGGTTTGACATTTCATACAATTTGCATAAAATATCAAATCCTATTTTCTGGGGAAAATTCAACAAATATCACCAGTTTATTGCTGCTGAATTAGCCCAGAGAGTGGAAAAGATTAAGGGTTAAAATTTTTACCCATCCCCCACCCCCACAAAAAAGAAAAGAAAAAAAAAAAAGGTTTGACAGTCCATACAAACTGTCCCTATTGGAGACAATTCGCATGACATGTCAAAGCCTACTTTCTGGGAAAAATAAGAATATCATCATCACTTTTCCCTTGATGCATGAATGTTGTTTAACAATCATTGAAACTTAAGAAAAAAAAATAGACAAACTGTCAAAAAACTTACATAAAAATTAATGTAGCATATGCTATTTCAAGTTTTATCTTATCATCTCAAGAATTGCAGGACCCCGTGACCTGTCTCAGATAAAGGGCAGTTGTGTCAGATTATGAAAAAAGGGAAATTATGTATTATGCAAACACTAAAGATCCAGATCAGTCAGCGCATCTGCACACTCTGATCAGGATTTTCACGGTTAATCAATATATTCTACAGTAATCAGTGTTTCTTTAGTTACACAGTTAAAGATGGTGCTTTGTTTGCCCATATTCTTAGATCATAGTCATAATGGTCCTTTTCAAATGTTGATGTTCATTTGGTGTTTTGACCACCTTGTTTTTATTGCATGAGTTATAGATCTAGCCATTATTATCTTGTCCAGTGGCCTGAGGCTTCTAGTTCCCACTGGATAATGATAATAAGAGTAGACAAATGGAACCAGAAAATAAACAACGTGCTGTTATTTAACTTGTATTTATATATGTTTGAACAATTTTTTAATGCTAATATAAATGAAAGTAAAATGTTTTGTTGATCGTTTCAAGAACTTTGAGGTGTCTTCAAGTAAAATAAGAAACAATTATGATTGAATCTTTTTAAAAAAATGGGCCTTTTGAATTATGCAATCAATGTAGACCCTGATTAGTCTGTGTGTCCGCTGAAATATATTGATCAGAGTCTATACTGCATGTTGAATACAGCTTGCACAATCTATTAATGAAAAATGTATGCACATGCTGATCTGGAACTACAATGGTTGCTGCTTTTATTTGGAGAGACTCGTGTTACTTCTGTGTTGGGTAGTTAGCAAATATGGATAAAATGTCGTTTTCCTTGGATTATGACTGTTACTACTACCCTACCTTTTAGACAGAGAGGTCTGTGCCAACAGTGTAGATCCAGATCAGATGTCACATTACGCATTGTGTGTTCAGTGTCTACACTATTTTACACTTACCCAGCAATGGTTCTATAATGGCCTTGTTAAAAAAATAGGGCAAGTGTTGTAAAGAGTAGAATCGAATCATCTGGTATGCCAGGTTTGTTTTTGAAACAATTGCCTTTAGGCTAATATTGAAAAGGTGTGAACAATTTATTGAATCTGACTGAGAAAGTGGTTTATAGTATTTAACCTCAGTATTCTGATAAACACACCATAACAAAAGGCAGTGACCCTGATCAGACATTACATCACAGAGTACCTTATCAAGGTCTACACTGTTTGCCACACAAATAGCAGGTATAAGCTGTGTCAACAGGTAGCCAAACCGACTTGATCAAATTTCAGTATGATAGTAATTTAATGTGTCTAATAGGGTTTATACGATAGCAATATTTTACCCCTAAATACACATGTACGATAGTATAAACTATCCATGTGGCTATTTTACAAATAAAACATTTCGAATATGACAAGCATAATAATATTTATTCTTCGGAATTGTGATGTACAACATAATAATAATATTAGTAGTAGTAGTAAATAATAATAATAATAATAATAATTATAATAATATCATTAGTATCATTATGTTTTAATTTCCTAGATAGAAACAAAATAGGACCAGCATAGGATTATTTATTTTCCGAATTATGATATACAGCTAAAGATTACTACAATAATTATTTCTGAAAATAATATCAATTATCATTTTGTTTTAATGTATTTTTTTAAATATTATAAATTATTTATTAGATATACATATTTAACACCGCATGTTGAATAGAGCTTGCATATTCTATCAGAGAAAAAATGTACGCACATGCTGATCTGGAACTACAATGGTTGCACGTCATATTTAATGCTGCTTTTATTTGGAGAGACTCGTGTTAGTCACAGACTTAGAGAAAAACGTTTGAGAGAGACAGCCTCACCCTCATTCAGTTTTTTATAGTCAAATTTATTTTGTACACGCACGCACATGATTATGTACAATGTACTTTAGTCCTTATTTATGTACAGGAATCTAAAATGAGCAAATCGTGTCAATTAAAGTGCTAGTGTATGCAAAAAGATCAAATGTTGGATTTGATTCTGTCTGTGCAATTAAAATTGCGCATAAGCATGTATGTCAATTATGTAAAAAGTGATTTCGTTGTTTTCTTTCGCCAAGATAAGGACATAATTGGCACTCATTAGCAGTAATTGTTATTAAGAAAACATCGCAAGAGTGGCCGCGCATTTAGGAATTTTTCTTGTATCCCGACAAAGCATTTTTGTTTTCGTTATTAAACAAACAAAAAAACAAGTAATTAAGCAGTTTGTAGTTTTCTTATGATCAAAAATTATTATATCAAATTTTCATTAAAGCTTCAGTAAGTTGCCGAATAAAAACATAATTCGACATAAACAAAAAATAAATAAATAAGTTTATATTATTATAAATATATATCTTTGTTTTCCTTTTTGAAGCTAAATAATCTTTATAATACTATCAATGGATACCAATTTCTTTTTTATTTTCCAATTCTTACAACCTCTTTTACAATTCATTCTATAGTATCATGTGTACACAAGACCTGCGTCTGTGTAATCATTACACATTTTCGCTCCGTATTTTTCAAATATAGCTATATTCTGCAACCTGTGGGCCATTTTTAATAAAATAATTTATTCAATATTTTACTACCTAACTATAGATATTAAATAGATCTATCGAATGAGAGGTTATAACAAACGGAGAAATTTTAAAAAATATGACTTTTGGGCGATTGAATCAAGGCTATTTTTCATTTTTGTTGTAAAATACAAAGACTTAATAAGGAAAAACCCTTGTAGCATTCATTACAACCTATGCCATTTTAAAATTTATTTTATTTCAACAAATTTGGTATCAAATTGAAGCAGATACATTTTTCCATCTATTGCGAGGTTATAATAATATCTTGTGTTATTGAAAATTAATGATTTTATTAGTTAAACGATGGGCTCCTATATAATTCTATACATTTCCACACTATTACCTGTCTGAGAACTAGCGACAGGCTGTGACGTCATAAAGTGGACCGATTGGTGCAGATTAGTACCTGTAGTACGAGAATTCCTGCATATGGGCTATAGCCAATTCTTTTATAACGGTTAATAAGTTTCCTGAATTGCTCCGAAAAGTTAGATTTACCTACAATTTTTCTAAATCTGTACACTAAGGCACCGTAAAATTCGGGTTGCGATATACCTTGTTGCAGGATTGTTTTCAGACAGACGCTATATTTTTCTAACAAGGCACTGTGTCTGCGATAAAATTTCGAAAACGCCTTAAGAAGTTTAAAATAACGATAGCCCTGCCTAAGAAGTTTGGCAGTAAGGGCTTTATTACGGTAGTTAAAGTCATTAAGATTTGAAGAAGCTCTGGCGAATCTTATAAGTTGAGATATGTATACCCCATATGAGGTACGCCGTATATATATATATATATATATATATATATATATATATATATATATATATATATATATATTAATATGAACAAAAGCTACCCAACGGATTGAAAATAATGTGGTCCTAACAACTTCAACGCAAAAACTTAAACATAAAAATTCTAAGTCTGTGACCTTGACCTTTTGAGGCCAGGTAGGTGTGTGGTGAGCTACAGCGTATAATTTTGGTCCAATATCTATCATCATACTATATATGAACAGAATCCATCTAACGGGTTGGAAATATTGTGGTCCTATAAAGTTAAACTCAAAACTAAAACATAAAATTCTAAGACTTGAGGCTTGACCTTGAGGTCATGTAGTGGGGTGGAGCTGGTATTGCGTAAAATTTGGACCAATATCTATATATGAACAATATCCAGCCAGTGGTTTGGAAATAAAAGCTTTTAACGTAAAGCGCAAACATAAAAAGGCCTTGAGGTCACGTATGGAGTTGGGGATGAGACTGCATAAAATTTTGACCAATACCTGCCATCATACCAAATATGAAATTAATCTATCGTAAGACGAGGAAGTTATGATCTCTTCAAAACTTTGAATTATGTAACGGAAAACTAACGGACGAACGAATTATGAACAGACGGAAATACGAAAACTATATACCCTCGGTATAATCAGTGTGGGGAATCCATGTGACCAAATAACCAGGTAAACGGAGTTTGTTACTATTTTAGCTCCGCATAAGGTAGGATTTTTTAGAATATTTCTATTCATACCCAATGGAATTTGTTCAAATAAAGCACAGAGTATGCGGAAAATGATACTCTTTCTAGTGGTGTAAGCGGTATTCTGCGATCTGGTCTAATTCTCGAGAACATTCGAAGAATGTTTTTGCTGTCAATCTGGGCTACCGTAACAATGTACATAAATTTTGACGAAAAACATTCTCCGAATGTTCTCGAGAATCAGATCAGCTTGCAGAATAGCGCTTACACAACCAGAAAGAGCTTGATTTTCCGTGTACTGTGCGCTTTATTTGAACAAATTGCATCAGGTATAAATCGAGATATTCTAAAAAAAAAATCCTATCTGATGCGGAGCTAAAAATAGTGTAGTAGAAACAATAGTTTATATTGAGTAACTTTTAGTAAATAAGTTAGTTATTTCATTTGGTTCTTTTATATTCATTAGTATGGAAATCTCCGAGTTGACACGAAGTTTACCGATATTTCTTTGTTTTTTAACGAACTAGTTACCTCCCTTGTGGAATTTCATTATTTATTGTTTTTCACTTCGGATTTTATTACCTTCCAGACTACTAGTTGGCTAATTACTTGGATAATTCGTGTCAATATAGTTATAATTAGGAAGCACCAGAAATTTGACGTGAGTACTAATTATTACGGCTTTGAATCTTTGGTGATATTTTGCCCACTTTTTATAAATAATTCAGGCTATGTTTATAGGATGTCTGCTCTAACGTCTCAAGGTCGCGCTCAGAACTACCTTGATTGCAACAGTCTTCCAAACCAGTTCTTATTCATTTATTAAAGGTAGACGAAACTGCTAATCTTTACAAATAAATCCAAAACACTATGTAGTGGCCTGATATTCTTACTCACAAAATAAACTTTGTTTAATATGTTAATAAGTTTTGGATAAGAATTTCAGAACATGACATACTGAAAAGAAGCTGGACTTTTCTTAAAACACTATGCACAATAAAATGGTAAAGAAGAATTAATCGTCTTTTCATCCCGTATAACCACATCCAGTGATGCGATCTATTTAAAGAGTGTAAGCAGTTGCGGGGAAATTGCACCTTAAACACAACGCGAAGCATTCTGATGGTTCCCCGTAACAGTTGACACCGTTAAAATTGTGTCCTGGATTAATTAAGCAACACATAGCCTAGCAAAGCCGACAGAATGGTGGCACGTGACCAGGATGTGGTAAACGCGGGTTTTTAAGTCATTTGATTAAATTAAATATCTATTCCTTTAATACATTTAGCTGTAAAGACACAGCTTAAACCAATATGCTAAAATAAAAGAAACGAAGGTTTGTATTCTTTAAAAGTGAAAAGCAAGTTAAAATAGGTAAATTAAAGCTGACGTGTGAAAAAAAAATCACACCAGTGTAAAGTTACTAAAGCATGAATTATTGAGCTTGCAATGTAAAGAACAAGTGTCTTCAAATACTAAGTAAACGCACCGAGGTTAAGCTTTGCATATTACACAGCTATCAAGGGAATTAGTACATATAAAGTTAAACAAAATACAAATAAAATATGGAAGGAAATGCCAAGAAAACTTTAAGATTTTGATCAGATGAACCCCATGTTACAATCCCATCAGTTTCACCAAACAATATGCCACTCAAATTCTCGGGAAATTATTCTGACTTCATGGCGCAAGCTTTTTGTGGAAATACACATACATTCTGTAGGGTTCTCAACTCCTGACCCTGGGACTGCTGAGGAAAAACCACTGAGTGGGGGTTCCTACTATAGTTGGTCTTCAGGACAATTAAGTGGCTTTGCTACCGGGAAGATGAATAGTAGGTTACAGCTTGATACTTCAGGCGATGCAACAAAGCCGTTAAGTGAAACGTATCGAGTTCAAACCCTAGTGGAAGCAACACATCAGTCACAATTGTACAGGGGAGTTACTTATTTCACATAAGAGTGAAAACACCAACAAAATAAGTCCTAGCTTAGAAAATGACATGTCAGAAACACATACGCCTAAACAGACAATAACGGGGGCAACATTTTATCAGACATGACATAAATGTAAATGCAGGTAAGATGTTATTACAGCCTTGCAGTATCTCTTATAATGCCACAACATCTAACGTTGGCGCACAACTATGGCAACTCAACATAACATGCCTTCGAGCTCAATGCAAAATCAAAGTAACTGTCATCAACGGTTTAACAAAGAAGACCTGAATTAAAGACAAGGTATCATGAGCACTCCTATAAATCAGATCAAATGGCACACTCCTATAACACGCAAAGTTCTTATCCAACATTGAATGAAACTGCAGGTCTACCTGACTTACCAAGACCACAAATGAACTATTCACAAAATACAACTGAATATGCAAGATTGCATATGCAGCAGGAACATTTGAGACAGCAGTTAGCACAACAGTTCATAAAAGATCAAGAAGAAAAATTGCTAAGAGAACAAGATCACCTTAAGGAACTAATACAACACCAAAAGCAACAATGGTATCAGCAAGCTATTTTGAATACTGCAACGCATTCACATGAAAATAGATCTTTGATACCTGAATTTTCGCTGACAGATTTAAAAAACCAACATCTTGTGCATAATCAAAATCAAATAAGCGCACAATATAATTCACATATTTCAAATGAGCAGAGATATGTACCCAAACGTCCATTCTGGTGCAGGCTTGCAACAACATGTGTCAGCATGGCAAAACTTTGATAAGACTAACATTATAAACGCTTCTTTCAGCATGACCAGACCCGTAATTGGTCAGCAAGCTGATTACAAAGCGCATACAGCCATACCACAAACCATTAATAACAAAGTGCACCAGAATAGCAGTAAGCTGGCCATTCTCGGGTAGATGAACGGAAACAGTCTGTCATGCAGGAGCGGGACTCAACCCGATCTTTACTACAGCGAATGACATGACAATACAAGAACCATATAGGCTAATGGCTGCTCCAAATGTTTCAGCAACACAGCTTCTAACACAGCATCCAAAAGATAACACGAAATACTATGAATATCCTGTTCAACAGAACATGTCTTCTGCTAATACTATACTACAAGGGCAGATGAGCACTATGCCACAAAGTGAATCACAACGTTCGGCTGGGATAACATACATACCTAACATTGCATAGCGCCTGTGCAAAACACAATAAGTTTACCGTAATACAATGTTACCACAAATCAAGCACCATACAATCAGTTGCAACAAAGTACAAGTAAAAAAGAAATCCAACCTGATAATTTTGATGGTGGCGGTAAAATTGAATGGTCAGATTATGTAATACACTTCGAACAATGTGCAGCATGGAATCAGTGGTCTGATTCCCAAAAAGCGCAAATGCTCTCCATACATCTACGTGGTGAGGCACAGAAATTACTCAGTAGTTTAACTTTAGCACAACTAGCTGACTACAGTAAACTGAAAAGTATCCTGTCAGACCGATATAACACAAAAGAAAAAGAAGTCACATACAGATGTAAATTTAGACATTATAGAAGAGAGAAAGGTGTCTCTGTGTCAGACTATGGTTATCATCTAAACAAGTTAGCCCAGAAAGCATATCCAAACTTAACGTTAACACAGTTGGAGGTCCATGTTATAGACCAGTTCATAAATGGACTTGACCACCATGAATTACAAAAAACATGTTCAGTTCAGACACCCAAATACTTTACATGAAGCAATAGGATTAGCGACAGAGTATAAGGCTCTTGAAGGGCCAATCGATCGTGTTAAGAAATCTGCAAATGACATGACAACAGTACCCCCTATAGCAAGCAGCTTAAGTGCTGAATGTAAAGATACTACAAGTATAACCCTAGACTAAATTAGCGATCTGATTGACAAAACGTTAGGTAAATTTTGGCCTACTACCAACAATAGGGTTAAAAGTCCTGTTTAACAAAAAGACTATCAAGCCAGAATGAACGAAATCATACAAATGTTTTTGAACCTAAGACACCCCAAAAAGCCCAGTTACGCAACGAAGGAAATTGTATTTCTCCTATTGCAAACGCACAGACCATACATCTGATAACTGTTACTTTCTCCAAAAAGATGAAAAGAAAGTATGAAACTGAGTCAAAATCTGCATATGTAATTACATCAGTTACTGATAGTGTAAGCAAAATCATACCAACAACCATTATTATATCACCCACTGACAATCTAACAGTAGAAATGATATAGAACACGAGCGTTCTCTAACCTTACATACTAACTATTGTGATAATAGAGAAGACAAACAAATAAAGTTAGAGCAAAAGAATGATTGTAATGAACCCACGCCAGTGTCTAACATACAAAGCACTGCTGAGGAAGAAATCGTTGTCAATACATCATTTGCTTCCTGTCTATATGTACAAGCGAGTGCATTTAATCAACACAGTAAATTTCTACTTGATATGGGTTCTCCTAGGCCAGTACTGTCCAATCAAATATACAATAAAGTACCGAAAGATATAAATATACAGAGAAAAAATGGCTGTACTAAGTTAAGAGCTGCAGATGGAAGTTTAATTGAAACCAGCGGGAAAGTAATAGTACCACTACATATTGATGGCATATCATTTAACCAAGAGTTCATAATTGTCAAAATACATGGTATTGTTGGAATCATAGGAATGCATTTCTCTGTCAATATGACGGGATAATCAAAATTAAGAGGCAGATCTTAAAAACATCATTCGGGAATGTCAGACTATTACCCCGTTTATATGCATAAGTTTGCCCCTAGGGGCAAATTTACCCCTAGGGGTAAACTTGTCATGTAACCGCATTTGCCCCTAGGGGTAAAATTTGCCCAACGTGGGTAAAATATCCCTGTTCATGGGTAGGGGCAAATATATTTGCCCCTATGGGTATTTTACCCCTAGGGGTATATTTCGTCATGTAAACGCAACTTTTAATTTATCCATATGGGTAAATTTTATAAATATGTTTGGAATGCCTTAAATACATGTATACAATGTTTATTCTGAAAACATTTTATTTGTTTATTTACTTGATGTCTGCAAGTATATTTGTACCTTCTCTATTACAAGTTAACGTTTTGTGATCAAAAGTGATCATTTGACATGGATACTATTATGCTAGCAGTTTGAATACTGATTCAAGGCATATATGATTTATATTATTTCATAAAAATGGTCTCATCGCTTATTTTCTGAGAAAATATATGTACTTCGTACCAATTTGTCGTCTGTTAATTTTGTCCAGATAGCGGTAAAGGTTAATGACTGAACAAAAATACATCACCAGGCTACAGAAATGTCAGATGTAAATAATGGTACCAGTTCAGACTGTAAAGCTTTTCACCAAACTCTGCACGGTCTGATTATGGTCTTAAAGTACTCAAACACATGTTATTTCAATAGTTCAATATGTGACAAACATTTGTGTACAAAAGCACAAAATGCTAGCAACAGAAGTGGATTGTAATGATCATGGACAGTCATTACCGATGAACAATTACTTCATTTTTATATGTAGAATGTAAACAGGAAACGCCTTTACCAGACTGTGCAAATCTAAGGGCTGGCAATCGCCAAGTTTGCTGGTCATATTTTTAAGATCACCAGAATTGAGGTCCCCAGTAGTCTCTGTTTCAGATCCTATGCCAGCATTCAACATTATCATATACAGTCAGTCAGACCTAAATGAAAAACAAAAAGTAAAAAGAATGTCAAATACTTTATCTTTGTACATTATTGTTATCATTTTCTGACTTATTAGAAGCTAGTTTTGTTAATTAGTGCTTGTTTCATATCTGGAGCACACAGCTGATGAGTGGAAAAATGTAAATATATTACTCCAAGTAGAAACTCAAACTTTATTATTATGTGACCAGCATACATGCAGAAGGGCCGGCAGATCTGCATGGGCAGTCTAATCAGGGTCTACACTGTTCGCAAACAGAAATATTGCAGTATAGTGACTTGTGTAGACGCTGTGAATGCACAAGCTGATCTGAGTGTACCCTGTTCACATATGAAGTTTCTATTTGGAGAGCCTCAAATGACTGTGGGGTCAGCCTGGATACTGATGAATATATCTATGTACATGTACAGTATTGGCATAATTGCTTCAGTAGAATATAATAAACCCTGACCAACATTTTGGGATACAACAGTAAACCAGGGAACGATGTAACATATATTACTGACCAGAAAATAATTTTGTTTTTCTTTCATCCAAACTTTCATCAGAAATTTTCTCAAACTATTCATTTTTGATAATGCAGATTAACGCTAAGCACTCTGGGTAAAATTGTCAGCAGATGACATTTTGAAATACTTTCATTTTCTTTCTCAGGATACAGGATTTTATGTCTCATGCAAAGTGTCTCTAATGGAGACAATTTGCATGAAATGTCAAATCCAATTCTCTGGGAAAAAAATAAGAAAAATACTATCCATTTGTCATCTGCTAATTTTTCTCAGAGAGTGGTAAAGGTTAAAGAAACAATATTGCTATTATAGATAAGCTTTAAATTAAAAAGAAAACTATCATTTGCCCCTTCTTCCTAAAACATATATAAACGCAACCATTTACCCACGAAAGTATTTAACAAGGAGGGGCAAATATTAATGCATGTAAACGGGGCTATACAAACAAAACACCAACACATGTGCTCGTATACAAGTAGTGGACACAGCCATTATTAAACGTCATGCATTCATAAAAACTACTGTAGAACAACCATGCATTAAAATGAGAGGTTAAGTGTAGCTGAGCCTACCAAGTTTCCTTTAAATAAAGGCTGTTTAATGGCAAAAACACTTGTTAATCCTAAAGAAGAAGAAGTAATTGTATCCATACTCAATCTAAGTGACCACCCTGTAAAAGTCAACCAAAATTCAAGCATTGGGAAATTAGAAAATGTGGATCACATTTATCATCCAGAACATAAAGAATTAGAAAATGTAAACAGCACTGTTCTACCGCAACATTTAGAACGGCTTTTACAAAATGCGTCTACTAAATTAACCGCTGAAGAAAAACACAGGCTAGAACATCTCGTAATTGACTATCAGGATGTATTCATGTTGCCTGATAGAAAATTAGGTCAGACTCATACTATAGAGCATGAAATTAATACAGGCAGTCACCAGCCGATAAAACTCGCCCCTAGGCGTATTCCAATATTTAAACGCAAACTTGTCGACCAAGAAATAGATAAAATGATTGAAGATGGTATTATTGAGCCTAGTGACAGTCCTTGGTCAGCCCCTATTTTTTTAGTTAAAAAGAAAGATGGAAGTTGTCGCTTTTGCGTTGATTTTCAGAAACTAAATGCTGTCACGCTTAGAGATGCCTACCCACTTCTGCGCATAGATGACACATTAGATTCGTTATCTGTTTCGTTATGGTTTAGCACTTTAGACTTAGCCATGGTTATTGGCAAATTAAGATATCCGAGACCAGTAAAAAGAAAACAGCTTTTGCAACACCGCATAGAGGTCTCTTCCACTTCAACGTGATGCGTTTCGGACTCACGAATGCGCCAGGTACATTTCAAAGACTGATGGAAAGGGTCTTAGTAAATCTCACGCCCAATAAATGTTTATGTTATCTAGATAATATAATAATCTTAGGACACACGTTTCACGCAGCCCTGGAAAACTTGAAAGATGTTTTCCAAAGATTAAGGGAAGCCCAATTGAAATTAAAGCCTTTAAAGTGTTCGCTGTTCCAAACGGAAGTAGCATACCTGGGACATTTAATGTCCAGCACTAGGATCACGTGCAATCCTGCTAAAATAGAAACCGTTCAAAACTGACCTTCACCATGGAAGTTAGATCAATTTTAGGATTAATGGGTTACTATAGGAAATTCATTCCAAACTTTGCGGAGGCCGCACACCCTCTTACAAAACTGACTCGTAAAAAGTCAAGATTCATTTGGGACATTGAGTGTGAAAATGCCTTTCAAAATCTTAAACAATGTCTGGTACAAGCTCCTATATTGGCCTTCCGATATGAAACAGACATCTTTATAATAGACACAGATGCAAGCTTATATGGAATAGGTGGTATACTGTCACAGCTTCAGGATGGAGAAGAGAAGGTGATAGCGTGCGCAAGCCGAACCTTACATCCTGCTCAACAGCACTATTGTACAACAAAAAGAGAACTCTTAGCTGTAGTAACCTTTATCAAGCATTATTAACATTATCTTCTCGGCCAGAAATTCATTGTTAAGACTGACCATGCTCCACTAAAATTTTTGTGGAGCTTCAAGGAGCTTGAGGGTTTAATTGCAAGATGGTTAAGCATCATAGAGGCATATGACTACGAACTGCAATACAGACCGGGCAGACAACACAGGAATATGGACTGTCTTTCTAGAAAGCCTAAATGAAGATGTCCAAATAGTTCATGTCAGGACTGCTACCCCTCCATTCAAACGTTAGGTAAGGACGAAGATTAGGAGTCCGATGACTCGCATTCGGTCAGCGCGACCGATCAGGTAGCTGAATGCGCCTTTACGTCTCTTGTCAGTTCCTCTAGTCCCGCGTGGCAAAATGGTAAGATGGTGGTTAGCCAGACCCAGGTTCCAATGTGTACCAGCTTATCAGCTCATTCTTAGACAATTCTGGGGGTCAATCTGATATGAACCAACCCAATTGGTTGCGTCGATTTTACTGGTCAGGCGTGAAAGACGATGTCGAGCGCTGGATTAAATCTTGTGATTTATGTGCTCAAGCGAAACCTGGACCAGGCCTCGGGAAATCGGCGTTACAACAATTTAAAGCCAGTGAAATCATGGAATGTGTTGCTCTAGACATTTTTGGCACTTTACCTATTACTAAGAATGGGAATGAATACATTATTGTGTTAGGAGAATACTATTCCAAATGGGTAGATGCATATGCTGCACCAAACCATACTGCACAAGCCGTCGCCGATAAGCTTGTAATTGAATTGTTCATGAAATTCGGATGCCCTAAACAAATACACACCGATCAGGGTAGGGAGTTTCAGTCTGAGCCTTTTAAACTTTTATGTGATAAGTTTTAAATCAAGCAAATACGAACAACACCTTATATGCCAAACTCGTACGAATTAGAAGAGCGCTTTAACAGGACTCTGAAACAGATGTTAAGAATGTTCGCCGCCGAGAATCCCAGTAACTGGGATGATAACCTACCCTTTCTTCTAATGGCTTATCGTGCTACTACCAATAAAAGTACGGGTTGCACACCAAATTTAGTTTTTCTTCAACCAGCCCCCAAACATGTTAGACGACGTATGCCCTGTACAATACATAAAATGGGTAAAGTCGGCAATGACTATTACACACCATTTCGTTTTTCAAAACTTAGCTACAGCAGCAAAACGACAGAAATTCTATTACGATAAGTGTCTCAAACCAAGGAAATATCAGAAAGGTGATTTGGTGTGGCGCTGGTACCCACCAACAGCAAATCAAAAACTTGAACTAGGATGGACCGGCCCATACTTAGTAGTTGATCGAATCTCAGAAACCACATATTCTATACAAAAAGCAGCTGACCGTCCGATCCTTAAAACCCTATCAAGGAGAATTTCCTCCAGCAAACTGGTTACCGGAAGATGAAAACTCTTATCAGAATGAAGGGTCTCTGACCGAGGCAATCCATCCAAATAATATTGCCCCTAACGAAGTTTCTGATCAAAGTGAAATTCCTGATAATGAAACAACAGATGCAAATCGAAGCACTCTAATCAAAATGACATCATTCTAAAAGGGGAAAACACACACAGGCACGTGCATGGCACACAACTAATCAGACTGTGCGTAAGAAAATAACATCTTAAATTCCAACCATACGTTCCAGAATGGAAACTGTA
This sequence comes from Anodontia alba, assembly GCA_964016985.1. Lineage (NCBI taxonomy): Eukaryota > Metazoa > Mollusca > Bivalvia > Lucinida > Lucinidae > Anodontia > Anodontia alba. The sequence continues at coordinate 77,621,730 of OZ024831.1, forward strand.
AATATACCAGACACAAAAGTATATAACTGTAAATATTAGTAATAGTAAAAATCTAAAACAAATGTATAATAAATAAATACACCAGTTTACACTGCAAATATATTATAAAAGAATGATAAAAATCTTCTAATTAATTCAACAATAATCAAAGCCCGCCTTAACAACTAGTAAAAAAGTTAACTTCTAAAAAGATTCGATACTTGGCAGTCTAGCTGTAGTAGTTTCGTCCACTGCAAACAGAGTTTTGCAACAGCGGTATTTGTTTCAGATGGCTAATTTAGACATTCACGTCTCAGAAGAAGAAATGCTGACATTTTCAACAGAAAACAGGACTCTTTGGACAAGAATTCCTACTCCATTCCCAGTGACTACCTGTAGCAATCAGCCTTTTATTACCTTCAGAAATTTCATCAATCATTGGAAGCGACACCATCTCAAATAAAGCTGTGATTGTATGTTCGTGTGGCAAGAAATTTGCAATACGCAAACATTTAAATACCCATCGAAAACAGTTTAAGTCCCATAAGGAAGGGGAAGTAAGATGATGGAGAACTTAAATTATATTAACCCTAGAACAACTGTTCCATACCAGTATGGTAGCCCTTCTGATAGGAAAAACATGAAGGATCTTCAGAATATTGAAGCTGGAAAACGAAGGCTGGAGGAGGCTAATAAATTTTCAAATATTCGAGACTTGGTTCGTAGGTGTTCAACCAAAAGTGTTTGCAGGGATGAAGTAGTTAAGGAAAGAGATGGTAAAGTTGTGAAGGATACAAATATGTTGGACTCTCCTAGGAAACGACGGAGATTAGTTTTTGAAAAAAATCCACGGAAATTATACAAACTGTGTTAAACTGTGTGGTGGTGAAAAAGGTATTGTATTAATTCATGTAAAGTATTTGCATGAATTATTTGATTTACCGCATAGACTATATATATTTTCTGTCTTATAGAATGCTTGTACATATATTATGTTCTATAAGTGATTAAGTATATTTACTTAAAGAGAAGAAAATGTTTCATGAAATTGATGTTCCTGCTTCCCGTATAGACTTACTATGATTTCTATCCTGTAAAATTCATATGTAATATGTATTCTATAGAGTATCGAATGTGTTTATTTCCTGGAGAGTTTGCGGTTTCAATTTCTTGAATTATCATTTAAACATATTCAACATAACGTATACAAAGATTACTTATTAATTCATGCAGGTGTTTGCATGAATTTTGTTATAAACTAAATATACTAAATGTATTTTCTATCTGATAGAATGTATATGCAGTATACGTTCTATGAGAAATAAAATATATTTACTTTAAGATTTTTTCACACAGAATTTATGTTTGCTAGTTCCCATATAACTAAATATGTTTTGTATCCTGTAAGGTATATAAGTGCTGTGTGTTTTATAGGATATACAATATGTTTACATCAGGCGAAATGTTCGTTGCCTTTATCTATCGTTTCTACTTTAAATCCAGTATAGACTAAATACATTTTCTATTCTATAAAACATACGCACAGCATATGTTTTATTACATATAAAATGTATTTACTTCGTGGGGAGATTTGTAGTAGAAAAAATAGTTTATATTGAATAACTTTTAGTAGATAAGTTATTTCATTCGGTTCTATTATATTCATTAGTACGGAAATCTCCGAGTTGACACGAAGTTTACCGATATTTCTTTGTGTTTTAGCGAACTAGTTACCTCCCTTGTGGAATTTCATTATTTACTGTTTTTCACTTAGGGTTTTATTACCTTCCAAACTACTAGTTGGCTAATTACTTGGATAATTCGTGTCAATTTATAGTTAGGAATCACCAGAAATTTGACGTAAATACTAATCTTACGGCTTTGAATGTTGGATGATATTTTGCCCACTTTTTTATAAATAATTCGGCTATGTTTATATTATATCTGCTCTGACGTCTCAAGGTCGCGCTCAGAACTACCTTGGTTGCCACAGTCTTCCAAACCAGTTCTTATTCATTTATTTAAGGTTGGCGAAACTACTAATCTTTACAAATAAATCCAAAACAGTATGTAGCGGCCTGATATTCTTAGTCACAAAATAAAATTTGTTTTAAGTTAATAAGTTTTGGATAAGAATTTCAGAACATGACATACTAAGTTTGACTTTACTTAAAACACTATGCCTTATTGCACAACAAAATGGTAAAGCAGAATTAATCTTCTTTCCATCCCGTCTAGTGATGCGAACTATTTAAAGAGTGTAAGCAGTTGCGGGGAAATTGCAGATTAAACACAACGCGAAGCATTCTGATGGTTCCCCGTAACAGTTGACACAGTCAATTAAGCAACACATAGCCTAGCAAAGCCGAACTACTACAATAGTAACAAACTCCGTGCACTTAGTCATTTGGTCACGTGGATTCCCCACACTGATAATCACAGCATTCATGTGAGCCTTCCATTGGTTGGTAGCCAGGACAGTTAGCAAACAGTGATCAGACAATGGTAACGTACAGGCTGACCAGAGTTTCAATGATCGCATATCATGTGGGTTTCCTGTAAACGGGTTTTCACATAATAATTATAAAATATTGGTAAAATGAAAAATGCTGTTCAAAACCCATCTCGTATTTATTATATAAACTAGATTATACAGCATATGCAGATACATTGCAAATTTATTTATTATATTATTTCAGAAGACTAGATGATAAAATATATAACCCAGACCTTATGTTTTTTCATCCGTAAATAAACAGATTGACATACAGACGGACAGACAGTCAGTAGATTTTTAACGCTACCAGACAACCGATTCACATAGAGGCAGCACCACAAACAAACTGATAAGTTTTTGGGGGCGGTTTACCGCCTCCAAATTTAATATACTGTATTTCGAAAACCCGTTTTTCAAAAATACCAACAAAATGACTTCTTCAAAAGTAGTTCCGTACTGACACTGATACCGCTTAATTCTGCATTCAAACATTGTGCACTCTGATGCTTATAAATAGCGACTGAATATACCAAAGAAAAATTCAAACTTTTGAAGAAATAATATTTTAATGATATTGAGCGCAATCTCGGCGGACGAATATAAACAAAATAAACAAATCAGCCTCCAGAACCATTTGAAAATAAGTGATGCAGCAGATTCTCCGGAAGGTTCTCCAAAGTCTCCGAAAGGGTATCAAAGAAAGGTATAAATATGCAATTTTCTCGGTTTTAGAATTAAGCATCAGCAGTTGTTTTTGGGCTATTCACCATAAACATTTTCGGCCGAAATTCGGACCTAATAATACCCGGGAACTTCTAAAATATGTTGTCTTGGATTGGTTTTAGCGCTATTGTACAGCACTATGGTTATTAAAAATGATTTTGGATAATAACTGAAGATGTAATAAATTGTTTTTAATAGGTTTGGTTGAAAAATGGTAAGTTGCAATTAATAAAATCGAAATTATACCATCATTTTGGGTGAATTTCTGATGATTTTCTGCTAAAAGTGCCAAAAATAGCTGAAATAGGTACCAAGGTTTCTTGTTGATGTTTACAATAACTGTTTGAATTTCCTTAAATATAATGCTGCAGTCTTAAAGGCAATACATTGAAATATTGCTTTTTGAATACAAAATTCAGATATTTGGAGAAATAACTGAAATATGAGTATTTACAATTTCATCATACAAAATTATGAATAAAACTCATAATTCAATACCTGAACCGTAGTTAGTAGTCCAGGGTATACTGGGTCCAAGGCCGGAGTCACTTCGCATGAACATTTTGCAAAAGTAAAGTACAGTGCGTCTGCATGTGTTTTTGGCAACACGTTTTTCCTTAACGTCTCTTTACTATATTTTGTAATTCTTTATGAAAATTATTTATAAATGTTTTTTTTTTTTTTTTTTTTTTGTTTTTTTTTTTTTGTTTTTTTTTTTTTGTTTTTTGTTGTTGTTTTTTTTTTTTTTTTTTGACAAAATAAAACAAAACAAACATTTTAAATACATTTTTTTGCGGTATTACTATCCCGCGAGACTGGCCACTGTGCCTGTCACTTGGTGCCTTCCGGATATGTGAATCAAATCCGACCCAGTCACATTTCAAAAAATTAATTAGAAGGACAAGAATGTAAACTTTTGTCATGCGGACATCGAAGACTCTAATCAGACTGCTCGGATGCACAGGCTGATTTGCGTCTTCGCTAGGTGCACATGTCCGAAAGTAAGTTTTCTCGTCCGCACAGGTCTGATAAAACTCTTGTTACGAGCCAAGCGTAACGAGAAAGAAATGAAAGTGAAACCAGCAACAAGCTTTAAATTATTAACAATATTTATTCACAAAAAATAAGATAAGATTCAAAACAAAAGAATGTAAGTGAACAGTACCTTTCAAGTTTATGTCACAAAGTCCCTCAAAATTAATCCACAAGAATTTATAAAACAAATCCTTTGAATATCAGTTTCTGATCCCACAATTTAAAGTTCCTGAATTCAGAATTTAAGTCCAGAATGAATAAAATAGTAAGTAATCCAGTATAGAATAATTTCCAGTGAAAGTATACAAAGATGCCCAGATGAAATTCTTCTCTCCTTATATAATATCGAGAACGTTCTAGAAAAAGAATTTACTACAAGCATCTCTTATTTTCCAGTTCCAAAAGAAACTTCTATATCTTCCATGACATTCCAAAAACAACTCAGTCCAGAATCAAGGCCGTAAACATCATGTTATTGTAAACATGTTGAACATTCCAGAAAGTTATTTTTGGAAACATAGTAAATAAAGCTATTTATGGAAACATAGTAAACATGTTGTTTAAAACAATTGAACACCCTGTTATATAACACTTCCCCTCTTCAGGGAAAAGAAAGATTTATGTAATAAAACTTTCTTTTGCCATAAAATTATCATAAAAAAAATACTGATAAAGGCAATTATTATCTTATATACAGCAAGTTACAGGAAACCACAGATCAAGACATCATGCTCTGGACAAGGCATCAGGAATAATATTATCTTTTCCCCTGATATGCCTGATGTCAAGATTGTATTCCTGTAACAACAGGCTCCATCTGAGCAACCTCTGATTCTTGTTTTTCATCTTATGGATGAAAGTCAGTGGATTGTGATCACTGAAAACAACAATAGGTGAGGAAGAAGAAGTCAGATAAACTTCAAAATGTTGAAGAGCAAGAATGAGAGACAAACATTCTTTCTCTACTGTAGAATAATTCTTTTGATGTTGTTAAACTTTTTGGAAAAGTAACAAACTGGATGATCCACACCATTATCATCCTCTTGCAGTAATACACCACCTGCACCAACATCACTCGCATCTACTGCTAACTTGAATTCTTTATTAAAATTCGGTGCCAAGAGAACCGGCTCACTTCTCAGTATGGCTTTCAGTTTATCAAAGGCATTCTGACAATCACTGGTCCACTTAAACCTCATTCTTTTACTAAGTAAATTAGTCAGTGGCTCAGCAATGACAGAAAAATTATTACAGAATTTTCTGTAATAACCGGCCATACCAAGAAACCTCATCAGTTGTCTTTTGCATGTGGGCACCGGAAAATTTGAAATAGCTTCAACTTTAGCCTCTATAGGTTTAACCTGACCATGACCCACAACATGTCCTAGAAATGTTAAAGTTGCATGACAGAATTCACTTTTAGCAAGGTTTATTGTCAATTTTGCTTCACTTAGTTTATCAAAGAATACTTTGATAGTTCCAAGATGGTGATCCCATTCATCATTGTGTATGATGGCGTCATCGATGTAAGCATCGCAATGCTCGATTCCAGCTATTATGGTGTTGATTAAGCGTTGAAATGTTGCTGGAGAGTTTTTCATTCCGAAAGGCATTACTTTATAGCGATATAATCCATCAGGAGTAACAAATGCTGAGATCTCTTTAGCTCTTTCTGTGAGAGGGATTTGCCAAAATCCTTTCAGAAGATCAAATTTAGTTATATATTTTGAATTTCCAATTTTGTCAATACAATCATCCATTCTTGGGATGGGAAAAGTATCTGTTTTACTCAAATTATTGACCTTCCTGTAATCGGTGCACATCCGATATGTTCCATCAGGTTTTGGCACAAGAATGCAAGGTGAACTCCATTCACTTTGACTTGGTTCAATGATATCATTGTCCAGCAAATACTGAATTTCCTCCTTAAGGTATTTTTGTTTTGTTGGGTTCATTCTATATGGATGTTGTTTGACAGGTTGTGAGTCCTCAACATTCACATCATGATAAATTTTGTCAGTCCTTGTAGGAATATCCAGAAATAAGTGTTCATATTGATGAATTAAATGTTTCAGTTCCTTTCTTTGGACTGGATCTAGGTGTGAAAGTTTCTGGTCGAGATCCTTTAGAATGTCAGAATTCTGGAGTTTTGATGAAGCAGGATCAGATTTGATGAAGTTCATGTCTTCAGAGTTCATTTCACTTTGTTCCTGAGGGACTGAACTAACAACACTAATTGGTGTAACAGAAAAGCTATCCCTATCTATGTATTGTTTAAGCATGTTAACATGACATAATTGTTTTTGTTTGCGTCTCCCAGGAGTGTTAACAATGTAATTTACATCACTTATCTGTTTATCTACAGTGTAAGGGCCGTAATACCTGGCTTGCAATGGTTTGCCAGGAATAGGCAAAAGAGCAAGTACCCTGTCTCCAGGCATGAATTTTCTTTCTTTTGCATTTTCATCATACCAACGTTTCATTTTCCTCTGTGCTGACTTAAGATTGGTCCGAGCAGCCTCACAAGCTCTAGACAGTCTGTCTTTAAAATCTGATACATACTGAAGTAAGTTCAGAGAACTGTCATCATTTGAGAGAAATTTCTCTTTCAAAAGTTTCAAAGGTCCACGCACAGTGTGGCCAAATACCAGCTCAAATGGGCTGAAACCAAGAGATTCCTGAACAGATTCTCTAACAGCGAACAACAACAAATGGATGCCCTCATCCCAATCTTTTTCAGTATCAAAGCAGTATGATCTGATCATATTTTTCAGTGTCTGGTGAAATCTTTCAAGGGCACCTTGACTTTCAGGATGATAAGGTGACGATTTATATTGAGTAATGCCCAACTCGTGCATGACCTGTTGAAAAATTCCAGACATAAAATTAGAGCCCTGATCCGACTGAACAGACTTTGGGAGGCCTACAAATGTAAAAAACTTTACCAAAGCCTTAACAATGTTCTTTGTTTTAATATTTCTAAGTGGAATGGCTTCTGGAAAACGGGTAGAAGCACACATTATAGTGAGAAGATACTCATGGCCTGACTTGGTTTTGGGCAAGGGACCAACACAGTCAATAATTATCGTGCTAAAAGGTTCATCAAAAGCAGGTATGGGCTGTAAATGAGCTTTTGGTATTGTCTGGTTGGGTTTTCCTACCATCTGACAAGTATGGCAAGATTTACAAAATTGAGAGACGTCCGATTTTAACCCTGGCCAGTAAAAATGGTTAAGAATTTTGTGATAGGTCTTATTTATACCTAAATGACCTGACATGGGAATGTCATGGGCCAAGTTCAAAATTTCAGGGCGATAAACCCTTGGAACCACTATTTTGTGGTTAACAGTCCACTCGTCTTCTGCTGAGACATCAGGAGGGCGCCATTTTCTCATTAAAATGCCATTTTTGATGTAGAAACAGATTGGGACTTGATCTATTTCTTTCTCATCAAAAGCCCTTTCAAATAAAGGCAAAACTTCAGGATCATTATGCTGTTCCTTACAAAGTTGTGACCTTGATACCAAGTCATGACCTTGACCTTGGTCATTTAATATTGCAGAGTAATGACTGGACTCTGACTTGTTACGTAACTCTGTCTGTCTGTCAGACAAGCTGGATGAAAGAGAATTTGTAATCTCATGTTTAAAAGACTGACCCAAAAAGGTATCAATTAAATCAATGTCCCCATCATTCTGTTTTGCTTTCTTAGCCAGGGCCCTAGTAACGGCACATGATGGATAAAGATCAGGGATTTCCTGCTCAATGGGATCAGGTGGCTGATCAATACAAGGTATGTTAGTCAAAAGTGGGTTTACCACAACCTTATCTCCTGCTAAGTCATTGCCTAACAGTAAGTGAACACCTTTAAAAGGTAAAGAAGGTCGAACACCAACAGCCACTAAACCAGTTACCAAGTCTGAGGATAAATAAATGTTATGAAGAGGAACATTAACAAATCCACACTCTACACCCTGAATAAGGACACTTGTCCCAGAAGAAGTCTTCTCAGAAAAAGGCAGTGTATCTGCTAAAATAAGGGATTGAGAAGCTCCAGTATCTCGTAAGATTTTAATTGGGGTAGACTGGGCATAGTCACTATTTAGTGACACAAAACCATCTGATAAGAATGGTTCATAAATCTCCATAACAGAATCAGTCTCAGGCCTTTCGGTCTGGATAGGATCTTCCTCCTTAACACATGACTGTGGTTTTGACCGTAAAGAGGTAAGGCCAGTAGGTTTAAGCCCCTCTTGTTTTTCTTTCTTTCTTTTCAAATGTAAACATTCAGATATAATATGACCTGTCCTTCTGCAATAATTGCAAATTGGTTGAGATAAGGGATTTTGATCTTTATTTTCACCAGAAGGTTTGGGTTTGGGAGTAATTGTTTGGCTATGACTACCAGGTGGATTACTAGGACTATGTTTGGATCCTGAATGTGGGAAAAATGGTCTTCTAGAGGGATTAGACTTATTAATAAAGGAAACCTTATGCGTTAAAGCATAATCGTCTGCAAGTCTAGCTGCAGCTTCCAAAGTTTCAACCTGTTTCTCATCTAAAAAGGACTTAATGTCTGAATTTATGCACCTTTTGAACTCTTCTACAAGCATGAGCTGCCTACGTTTTTCATGATCAGAGCCAATTTTTTTCGAAGAACACCACCTGTCAAATAACTGTTCTGTAGTTCTAGCAAATTCAACATGGGTCTGCTCATTTTCTTTCTTACAGTTCCTAAATTTTTGCCTGTAAGCCTCAGGGACCAACTCATAAGCCTTAAGAATTAATTCCTTTACAGTATCATAACTGGAGCTCTGCTCGACAGTCAGCTGAGTATAAATTTCTCGAGCCTTCCCAATTATTACGCTTTGCAAAAGCAAGGTCCAATGCTCCTTTGGCCATTTTAAATTTTCTGCTACTTTTTCAAAATGAAGAAAATATTTGTCAACCTCTTTTTCTTGAAAAGGGGGAACTAATCTGATGTGTTTGGTAACGTCAAAATGAGTGCCAGAGTCTAAAGGTTGCCGTTTTACCGTCATGTTTTGTATTTCCAATTCTTTCATTCTTAATTCTGCATCAAATTTTAATTTTTCCCTTTCTATCTGAATTTGTCTTTCTTTTTCTCTCTCCCTCTCTTCCATTTCCAGCCTTTCTTTCTGCATTTGTCTTTCTTGTTCTAATCTTAATTTTTCAAACTCAATTTGCCGTTGAATTTCAAGCTCACGCATTTGCAATCCTGTCTGAGTTACCAGAACAAGAGACAAAGCAGAAGAATCAAGAATTTCCTTATCAACCAAAAATTGGACCAAAATATTTTTTATTTCCTGTTTTAACATGAACTTGTTAACGGTAGTCAGTTCACAGTGAGCAGCAATATCCAACAAATCTGACTTTTTGGTCACATTTAACAGCTCCTGCGAAGGCGCAGCAATAAAAGCTTGAAGGTCGAACGACATGATTGCTTTTTGCTGGTTTTATCAAGTAAATTTATCAATCAGAGTTTATTTGTTGATATTTTTCAAAAGTCAATACTTGCTTTTTTATAAAACAAATATTTTTATATTTACTGAGATTTTTTAAAAGTCAATACTTGTTTTATAGCAAACAAATATTTCTTTTTTCTTTAAAAATCAATATTTGTTTTCTTTAAAAAGCTCAAACTTGTTTTAGCTCAAGAAAATGTTCGATCCCGGACGAGCTCCCAATTTCTGTTACGAGCCAAGCGTAACGAGAAAGAAATGAAAGTGAAACCAGCAACAAGCTTTAAATTATTAACAATGTTTATTCACAAAAAATAAGATAAGATTCAAAACAAAAGAATGTAAGTGAACAGTACCTTTCAAGTTTATGTCACAAAGTCCCTCAAAATTAATCCACAAGAATTTATAAAACAAATCCTTTGAATATCAGTTTCTGACCCCACAATTTAAAGTTCCTGAATTCAGAATTTAAGTCCAGAATGAATAAAATAGTAAGTAATCCAGTAAAGAATAATTTCCAGTGAAAGTATACAAAGATGCCCAGATGAAATTCTTCTCTCCTTATATAATATCAGAGAACGTTCTAGAAAAAGAATTTACTACAAGCATCTCTTATTTTCCAGTTCCAATCAAGAAACTTCTAAATCTTCCATGACATTCCAAAAACAACTCAGTCCAGAATCAAGGCCGTAAACATCATGTTATTGTAAACATGTTGAACATTCCAGAAAGTTATTTTTGGAAACATAGTAAATAAAGCTATTTATGGAAACATAGTAAACATGTTGTTTAAAACAAGTGAACACCCTGTTATATAACACTCTTCATCAATATTCTGTAAGTAGGCAATGAAGGCAAAGATCAGACTGTCCGAATGCTGTTGGCCTTCTTTTCGGAACTTTCCGTTATTCCGTGAATCCGTGACAGTTCCATTATTTGTCAACCTCTTAGTGATTTACCCAGGTCCCAACCGTGCACATACATATGCATACAAAATAGTTATAATATAAACTGATACTAAGATTTCATCACACACACACACACACACACACACACACACACACACACACACACACACACACACACACACACACACACACACACACACACACACACACACACACACACACACACTATTCAGGCACCAAAAAATCCAGGTGTGGTAATTGGCAGTACAGCCATCCTGGTAAGCTCAGTTTGTGTAGCACCTGACTTGCAAGCAGGAGGTCACAGTTCCTGCATCCAACACACATTTTCCTTCTTAGTTTACTTTAATGGTGCCCAATGTGCCCATGGGGTTGGTGTTATTAAGTGCAGGTAGAGGCTAGAACTGATAGTATGTTCAACTGACACTTAAAAGGGGAAGGAGTGTGGTGATTGGGAGGACTGTCGGTCTGGTAAGCTCAGTTGGTAGAGCACATGATTTGCAAGCCGGCCTCGGTGGCTGTTGGATGCACGTCTCACGGGTGATCACAGATTGGGGGTCGACCACTGCCAAATCGGCAACATTCTTTCGCGGAGATATTTTCAATGGTCATTCTCCCCTTCCGCTGATTCAAGAAGGGCTGTTGTCAGATCCTGAAGACAAGGCCTGCCTGCTAAAACACTTTAAAACTCTTCTTTTCAAAAACCACTGGATTTATTCCAATATAATTTGGCGAAAAGGTCTCTTTGGTGATCCTCTACCAAGATTGATCAAGCCATGCAGATTCGTCAAAAAATTGACCGCCAGCTGGGAGCCGGGCTTATTTTACCTATAAAAATGTATAGAAAACTTTAAAAATCTTCTTGTCAGAAACTATTGGACCTATTTCAATATAATATGGCAGCAATGTTCCTTTTGTGACCCTCTACTAAGATTGTTCAAACTATCAGGATTTGTCAAAAAAAAAAAAAAAAAAAAAAAAAAAAAACATGGTCGCCAGGGGTGGGGCTTATTTTCCCTATATAACTATAAAGAAAATTTTAAAACTCTTCTTGTCAGAAACACTGGACCAATTTCCATATGATTCATCAGAAATGTTTCTTTGGTGACCGCCGTCGTGCAATTAAAGAGTAAAGCATAGCCATCAACAATGATTTGGTTGACAACTAGGCATGCAGAATGAAATCTTGAACTTAAACATGAACTAGCTCCATCAGTGCCCTTGATTGCTAAATACACATTAAGTTAACCTTGTTTGCTGCATAACTCCATCAGTTAAAATTGGATCTTCCTTAAACTTGCAGATGTGGAGGACCTGTATATTTTGGAGTTATGTCCTCCAGACTAATGAATATTGTAGACATTGACTGACCGTTTCAGCAAAGGTGAGCGTTAAGACCCACCCTGGTCCTCTTGTATATGAAGTGTGCAGATAGCCGTTACAGACAAAAATCACAGTTGAATTCGAAGCTTGAAGTTGGAGTAACACGTACTTGTCCTTGATTGCAGAACAAAAAGCTGCTATTGATATTTTTCAAGGCATATAGTCTATTTATATATTTAAAATGTGTTCTCTGGTGTAACCGCATTTAACCACAAATATTTTTCATAGATTAAAGCAGACACATCCTCTTATTTCACTTTTGGTTGTATATCTGCTAAAAATAAAGACATGTGACTAGCGAGTCCAGTGGTGAAAACTTCACTGAAATATTCCAAATACTAACAGTTATTGAGATTTTAAGTTTTGCTCATAATTCATGAGGAATCAATGATATCATTGGTTCTTATGAAAAAAAAAATAAAAATGTTTAAAAAGAAAACAAAAAAAACTTTAATTTGAAAATATTCAAGGAATGTATACAGAGAGAAACAGGTCTCTTCCATATTTATATGTTGGGGTGCAGTTTTATACATTTTCATTTAGTTTGATTTTCAAATGAAAGTTAAGTTTTAAAAAATCAAATTTAAGTCAAATTTTAAAATTAATTTAAATTCCATTATCCATAAGTTATTTAACTGAAATTTTACATACATTTTGTAACGATCTTTCGGAATCTAATTTTCAACAATTTATTTATTCTTGGTAAGTTTCTTTTTTCCATCATAGTGACTTGTATCTTGCATTTTTAATATTTAAAAAAAATGTTTTTGAAAAATTATGTTAGTTTTCATCATTTAAAAATATAGCTTGAAATATAAAGTCTTAATATTCAATAGTAATAGAATACTTACTATTTTTTTTATCAAAATTAGCAGTCTGGAATAAAATGATGATGATTTAAAGTCTAAAAGAACCAATGACATCATAGAGTAGTGTATTGTGGGATAGCTTTTTTACGAAGGATAAATAGCAATACAAATTACTATGACTTTGAATGCATGAAACCTTTGACACTTTAGGAATTTCAACAATATTGTCATTTTTCCCAGTATCTTTAATTTGAAATATTCTGAAATTAAGGCGTCCGTCCGTCCGTAAACTTTTTCGTTTCCGGCTAACTCATCCTACAGTTTACATCCGATCAAGCTGACTTGGTTTATAGTTAGACCATGATGTGGAGCAGCGCATATTATTTCGGGATTAAATTCCAGCAAATATTAGAAGAGTTATGCCCCTTTGAAACTCCTCCGATCAAAACGAAACTTGCTTTATAGTTAGACCATAATGTGGAGCAGCGCATGTGTTTCGAGGTTACAGTCCACCTAATATTAGCAGAGTTATGTCCCTTTGAAAATTTCGGTGCACTTTTCGTTTCCGGCTAACTCCTCCTACAGTTTACAGTTTCCGATCAAGCTGAAACTTTTTATTTATAGTTAGATCATGATGTGGAGCAGCGCATATTTGTTCGAGGAAATAGTCCACTAAATATTAGCAGAGTTATGCCCCTTTGAAAATTTCTGTAATCGTTTTATTTCCGGCTAACTCTTCATACAGTTTACATCCGATCAAGCTGAAACTTGATTATACTTAGACCATGATGTGATGCAGCGTATATTGTTTCGAGGTTACAGTCCAAAAATATTAGCAGAGTTGTGCCCCTTTCAAAATTTCTGTGAACTTTTCGTTTCTAACTCCTTCTAAAATTTACATCTGATCTAGTTGGAACTTAATTTATAGTTAGACCATGATGTGGAGCAGCACATGTTTGTTCGCGTTACAGTCCACAAAATATTATCATAGTTATGTAGCGCATATCGTTTGGAGGTTACACTACACAGAGTTATGCCCCTTTAAAATTTCTGTTAACGTTTTGTTTCCGGCTAACTCCTCATATAGTTTACATCCTATCAAGCTGAACCTTTGTAAATAGTCAGACCATGATGTGCAGTAGCGCATATTGTTCCAAAATTACAGTTCAACAAATATTAACAGCCTTGAAATTTTTAGTAATTTTTTGGTTTCCAACTAACTCCACTTACAGTTTACATTTGGAGAACTGAATTGAGTCAGTATATGTACTACATCTTACTACTTGCCACAGGCTTATGATGCCTCCGCTTGCAGAGCTCTTGTTTGTTTCTAGACAATATATAATGACTCCTGGGCTGTGGTCGGGTGTGGCGAAGGTGTCGTGTATCTTACGTCACTGGGGCGTCCAACTGATACTGGCTTACAGCTGGGCAAGGCTTGCTCTCCTTGTAGCAGGTACAGAGGGAATTGTATTTATTTCTTTTGTTCCTTCCCTTTCATTCCTGTTCCTCTTTCTTCCCTGTCCCTCCCTTTCATCTCTACTATCTCTTCTATCTCTTTTTTCCTTTCTCTGGGAAACGACCCAAAATGACCCACAAGGGTTGACGTGTCGTTAAACCCCATAACAATCAATCATAATGACTCCTCAAATGGATGGATGAACAGATGGAAAAATGCCAGAACTGTTTACATTTAGATGATTATCCAGATTATATTTTTAATTATAATTCCTACACAAAACATATGTTGTTGGTGCATATTTGAAGGCCATTGATAGGGCAATTTTAATGAATACCCACAACTTAGTCCTTTAAGAAATAAGAAACATGTAAGTATTTTATACTTGAAAAAACAAACAAACAAACAAAAAAAGAAAAAAAAAACAGTGTGTTGTCTGACTGATAGTAAATAATGTTGCTGTACACATGTTGAAACTAAATAAAAATGTGGTTAAAGGGGGTTCAGAACTACAGTGATGTTGATCCAATATTCATGATACTGTAACTAGTTATTCTAAATTGTGCAGTTTGCACACATGTGGTGTCGCGAAAAAAGGCATTGCTTTAATTACATATCAAGAAATATTGAACAAAGTGAAAGTACTGATGATATGTATTCTGGAGGATTATAGAAATTTAGGAAACCGCCCCATCGGCACTCTCAGTGCTTTGATTTAAATTATGTAAGCCCGTGACAGCTAAGCTGCCTGTAAATGTGATAGACAGTATGACAGACTTTATTTTACCCACCTGTTAATAATTGTATTTGTTTTGGAGGTCATAATTGTCTCATGAAGCTGTTAGATCGCATTTTCATATTAGCAAACTAGGTGCTGCTACAAAGTAGCAGTTCTTTTTTTTTTTATTATTTTGGTTTTTATATAAGTGGGTGCACAGTCGGGACTTTCCAGTAGGACTAAATGTTTACAGCACGAACAATAACTAATTTTTTTGAGGCATTATTATTTGGAAGCGGAGCTTGCTCTCGTGTAGTAAGAGATATTTTTGACGTTTTTTTTACTACACAACAGCTGGTGTTAGTGCCATGTGACGGCGGTAGATCGTCTCCCCGTACGTCTCCCCGAACATCACCATAGTGCAGATTATATTTCATTTCCTTTGGGATCATTGGGCCCATTGTGGTATATTTGAAATTGGAGTTCTGCTCATGTTTACGCTAGAGGGCGTAAGCAGTATTGCAAATTCATAACTGCTTCTGAAGAGTTTCAATAATACCGAGATTCCCATTTTCTGATCCATAGTGTGTTTTTTGTTTCCAAGGGCAATCTTTTTGACGAGTATTTTTGTACTGAGAATTGTCATGTGCGTGATCTCCATGCCTATTTTAGAAGAAATGCAAATTAATCATCTCAATTTTGCCGTCAGTGGTAAAGACCAAAGTTTTTGCCTCAAAGATACCGTGTCAGTTGTTCAACTGAACTATACCGTTTCACTGGTGTGAGCTAAATTGTTCACGACAACGATACCGTGTCAGTGGTATACTGTTGTCGACGATACTGTTTTAATGGTATAAACGAAATGTTTTACCACACCGACACTGTTTTACTAGTATGAAAAAGATTGTACACCACGGCGATAATTATAGACCAAATTGTTTGCTTCAACGAGATACCATTTCAGATGAATAATCCAAATTGTTCACATCAAAGATATCGCGTCACATTTACGTCACAGACACCGTATCAATATTTATAATCCAGTTGTCAGCCTGAACAATGCCGTGTCAGTGATCAAAACGAAACTGTCCCCCTCAACTATTAGTCCAGTCGCTGAGTCCTCTCAAATTAAAGGTTAACATCTCTGGGGAGATAACTCTGCACCATGACAGCCTAAGCTTGAAGACGTGTGTATGTTAAAAGTGATATATTGAACATACTAAATCCTTTGAAATTCTACAAATTACCACGGTTTATTAATGTACTATGACTGTGCTAAAAATATACATTTTTGAACAATTTGTTAAATGTCGACGGTGCAACATACGTGATGTAACATACAATAACCCGATATTTCGTTGTTTGATTGGGGAAATTTTGATATGTAATATATTGCTTTTATTTGTCAAGATTCTAAAAGTAGGTACATTTCATCAGCTTTTCAAAGATGTAAGTTAAATTTCTCTATGTCGTATACTTAGTCTACTATTCTGTATCAAAGGCGCCCGCCCTGTGTCTAAATCTCTGTCCAAATGCACATTTGTATTGCAGTAGTATTGTATGACTAATTTAGTTCATTCCAGTTGAACTATAAATCGTGAGACAAACTTGCTGTCATCGCTCAAAACAAATTTTACTATCAAACTGAAGCTTAACATTTCTCTTTAATTATATTCTGAGTCTTATCAGCACCGGTAATTGTAATATTATATATAAAATAGGGAGACAAGTCACCCCCGCTTAGCTTTTAATGTGAATAATGATTTTAAAATGAAATAATAAAGGACTGAAATGTATGCAGCACTGATTAATATGAATGTTGTCTAACAGGAATATTCAGTCTGCAGATTGCAATATTGTGTTGTTTGTTGGCCTTAACTGATCTTACACATACGTGACGAAATCGATAACAACACATTGAACTGATGTTTCACTTAATTGGTTCTGCTTGAGGAACTCTGTGTCGAGCAGCGTTGTAGGTTACATTTTAATAAAAACTTTTGCATACATATTTTATTCACATTCGACAAGACATTTCTGTTGCACAAGTTGCCACATACAACGCGTTAAAATAACCCAAGTAAGGGGAAATACTCGTT
This sequence comes from Anodontia alba, assembly GCA_964016985.1. Classification (NCBI taxonomy): domain Eukaryota; kingdom Metazoa; phylum Mollusca; class Bivalvia; order Lucinida; family Lucinidae; genus Anodontia; species Anodontia alba. The sequence goes on from OZ024831.1 coordinate 77,638,838, forward strand.
TGCAGACATTTAAAACTAGTCGAATACATTAACAGTTCTTTTTACAAAATAATGAAAAACTAGAATTTTTTTTTTCAACATAACTGGACATTTTACAGGACTTATCATTTCAAACTACATTTATTCTAACAAAGCATCTTCCGCAAGCGGTAACATAAGTAACAAAACATATTCTAAAAAATCAGCTATATGTCATTGTTTTCTTTTGAATTTAAAGTTTATTCTCAGCAAAGAACATTTTTAAACGTCTTATTTATTTATTTATTATTATTATTGTTACTTCTACAGATAATATCGATAGTTTGTCAAGCGGAAGAAAAGTTGTGCATATTAGTTAAGAGATGTCAGTGTCGCCATTTGTGCTGGTATAAAGTTTATAATGCATGCGATACGAGGGTCGTGCAAAAAGTTCTGTCACTAATAGGCTTCCTTGGTTTTATCCCAGGTATATTTTAAAATGCTTCACTGCACTTGCATGGTGTGTTGAATAGCTAACGATACCCGTTTATTTTGTGCAAATTGCTTTCCAACTGACCGAGTTATTTCAAATTGAAATAGATTCAATCATATACACTGCCCAATTTACTTGTTACATTGGAACATGGACCAGAAGACTGAAATTAGTAGCTATATTAAATGCCGCATTAGGCTTAATAGATTCAAAGCAGATATTTAATTAATTGTGTGGTATATATGGACCTCAGACCATTTCAATGCGCACAGCTTTTTAGGTGGGTTTTAAAGCTTTTAAAGCTGGGAAATTTTCTGTTGAAGATGATACCCGTCCTAGAAGGCCTAAAATCTCTGTTACCAAGGCTAACATCGCTGCTGTAAAGATTGTGGTCAAACAGGATGCGCGATTGCCTGTCAAAGATATAGCTAGTTGTACTGGCATATCAGAAGGCAGTGTGCAAACAATTCTGAAAAAGCGTTTGGACCTGAGAAAGGTTTGCGCTAGGTGGGTACCTCATTTGCTCACTGAAGAACAAAATACACAATGCCTTAAATGTGCCCGGGAACTTTGAAAACATACAAAGGCTGTAATAGTCGGGTTATTTCTAACAGGTGATGAAACCTGGGTACACATGTTTGAGCCACAAAGAAGGGCTGATAATAAGCAATGGAAGCGAAAAGATAAAAAACGCCCATGTATTGCCAAGAGAACCATAAGTTCGAAAAAGATGTTGTACGCAATTTTCTTTAATTCAAGTAGGCCAATCGTTCAAGTGCCTTGTCCATCTGATCATACAGTCACTGGCCGATTCTACAAGAATTCTGTACTGAAGAAAGTGAAAGAGTTTTACAATAAGAAACGACCAAGCAAAGGATGGTCAGGAGTCCACCATTTACATGACAACGCCTCCTCCCATAAGTGTGAGGTTGTTAAGTCTTTTTTGGCTTCTGACAAGGTGAAAGTTTTAAACCATCCACCTTATTCACCTGACCTGAGTCCCTGTGACTTCTTTTTATTTCCAAGGCTTAAGAAAATGCTTTCTGGAAATAAGTATACGTCTAGAAGTTCTCTTGGCAGTGCTATTAATCAGTGTCTCCAACAGATACCAAAAGAAGACTATTTATCTGCTTTTCGCGACTGGGTAAAAAGGTTACAAAAATGTGTTTCAGTAAAGGGGGGATACTTTGAAGGTTTGTAATAAAATATGTTTGATAAAACGTAGCACTTAAGTAATCCTAACCCAGTGACAAAACGTTTTGTAGGACCCTCGTATCATTTTGAACAAAACACTTAATCTAATTAAATAAATTTCTGATTTTGTTTTGCTATTTTGGTGAACGGGATAGACTTTGGTTACATGAACAGTAAACCTTACCTGACATTTAACGTCATAGTTTGACGTTCTTGGCAGCTTTTACACTAATGAAATGGGTTGTTTTCAGACTGAGATAGGATAAAAGGGTGGTCTTCTTGATTTTTTTAGATATGTTTCTAAGTTTGCTTCAGCCTTATGTTTAATCAGAGTTCGTGACATGTGCTATGTGTCTCAGAGCTTTTATACATCCGAAAATAATATATAGTTACTTACACTGTACTTATTTTCTTTTACCATTCGCGCCTTCTGGAATACTGTTGAATTATGTTAACATTAGTTTACGGGATCCGTTTGCAGCTCTTTAACACAAGCAAAACAAGTCTGAAGTTAGAGTACCATGTAAAAGTCAGTATGTTGCAGACCAACGATGCAGCTCTGGTCAGATAAATGAAATAAACAAAAATACGCGAATGAGTAAGGTACATTTTATAAATGACAGGCTGGTTGTACAATTATCAATATATCAAGTTATTTATACTATAAAAATCAATTCTACCAAACAGATAAATGCAGATTGAAAACTAGTGGAACATTACTCCACTAGTTTGTAATGAATCGTAACAACACATATTGTTTTTATCAGGTTCGCATTAAAAGTAAAGTCATGACGTTTATTTATAGGTTGTCTAACATGAATCATCGCCGGGTTAGCGTTTTCTTAAAATGTATTTCATTTGATCTTGCTTGTAAATCAATTCAATTTTATGACACTTGACAACTCTTATTAAGGTACAGGTCTTATACAACACTGCTGAACTAAGTACAAAAATACTTAATTCCGTCCGGTTAACTTAACTATTTAAAGAGTGTGAATACAATGCCTAGTATGAATGTTATGTAAAGTTAGTATGAATATAATGTAATGACTATAGTCACGTAGTTTACATTTTTGAAGATACAAAAAAAAATGATAACTTACAAACCTATGTTATTTGCAGTACTTAATCATTGTATAGATACCAATTGGGTTATGTTATAATATCAAATCTTTGAAATCATCTAATATAGTATATTTATATGTATGATTAGTGTAATTTTTTTGTCCTTCTTATCCGTAAGGCTTTATGTGAGACAAATATTATTTTACAGCCTGGTTTAAATACAGGCATTGATATAGTTATGTTCAGTGTATATTTGTGTTTTGAATTCATAAATGATCGTTGCATTTTCTCCGTCTTGTACATAATTCCACTTTAATTGAACTTTGAACCTGCAGATCCAGAGACAGTTCCAAGAAGGAACCTGCAGATCCAGAGACAGTTCAACAAAGGAACCTGCAGATCCAGAGACAGTTCCAATCAGGAACCTGCAGATCCAGAGACAGTTCAAAGAAGGGCCCTGTCATTACTATGTCTACACTGATAGACGTATCAAGTAGCTACGCGGTGAAAAAAGTCTCTGGTTGTGTGTATTCTATTCTTCTCCTGTATTCCTGTTTCACAATTATATAAATTTATTTTCTCTCTCAGGAGAGTTTACAAGTGATGTGGATTCTAAAGATACATTAACAAGTTTTATGAAAATACAACTATGTATAGCTCTGTATGTGTATCAAACAACAATACATTATGTAATAGTCACTTTCCTTTCTAGTAGCTTACAGATAACATAATAAAACTATTCCGTTAATTTAATTTCTACAGCTCATTGTTTTTCGTGCTTTTCGCCGATGAGCGACATAAAAAAGTGTGGATATTTACAATCACAATACAGATAGAAATTTTAGTAACGTAAACAACTCATGGGAACGATATGAAGATAACATATTTTGAATAAACACAGAGAATGACTTAAGAAAATGGATATATATATGTCATGTGTAAGATCAATTTAATAATAAGAGTTGTTGATGCCATTTTCCATAGGTCTATTGGAACATGTTACGCCAATTAACTAAATCAAATCAGTGATGATTTACTATGCTGGCATTCCAGTGTTTATAAATATCGTGGATTTTCTAATCCATGATTATCGTCAGTAGTGTCGCAATAATTGTTATATACTTGCCACAATAATTTGCCATGAAATACATATTTAAATTCGATATACAAAACGAGTCATGGATACTGAAGTATTACATACTGAAACCTCTAATAGTCAAGAGTCTTTGGCATACATAGAGCTTTAAGCGCGTAAAACGTCAGCATCAACTTATCTTGATATTGATAATTATAGTACTTATCCCATGTGTACCTAAAATTAGTATAGATAGTATAGATATGAATATAATACAGTTTTAGCTGCTATGTTATATTTCAACTTCTATTTCTACTATCATTATAAAATACTGTAATAACTACTTAAAATTTAGTAACAGGGACAACAAACAGGTATATGGCATATAAAAAAGAGTTCGCGTATAATACCTTTTATAATATTTAATGCGTCAAGCAAATACGACGTCACGGTTTATTTCTGTAGGGTATCTAAATAGGGTAGGAGCTTAGAAACCGAAAATATGTAAGATCGTCCTTATCTAGATACATACATGTATAATATATGAGAAAACTTTAAGTGGTGAAATATTTTTTTATTCCTTCTAATACTACGAATAAGCATATAGGCCAGACCAGCAGGGTCTGACCCCTTAAAATATGTAACGATACCCATTTAGCACTGACGCCTCATCAGTGACACTATTGTTGAAAAGACAAGAAAATTAGAAGTGGCTAACATTTCGAAACAAATGAATATGTTCATTTTATAAGCAATCCATTTAAAGACTGTTTCGGAAATAAAGTAGGCCCACATTAGGAAAAAGCAGGTTTGAAATTATGGACCTAAACTTATTATCAAAATCAAAAAATATAGTCATTTTATACTAAAGGCATAAATATTATAAAAGGTATTATAGCGGCTATAGCAGGCTATTCTAGCTACGTTTCTATATCAGACAGAAAACACCCAGCCAGTAATCAGTCTTCTGTTTCTTGTAGAGGTTTAATTATTGTTTGTAGCTTAGAAAGTAGTAATATCAATGCAATAATCCAGGAACCCTGAGCATTACTGTATCTTTGGTTATGCAAATATTTTTGAATCAACTTATGTAAAGTATTGCATTGCATATGTAGTTCGAATATAACTCCATTTCCCCCACTTTCAAATAAAGGCACTTTAGATCTATTTTATTTAATTTATTATAATTGTTTTTGTTGTTTATGTTACTTGTATCTTATGCTATATATATATATCATGAACGATAATTTTCTTACATTGAGCAGTACAACTATACCTTATTGTTTTTGTTCGTTTGCTTGTCTTTGTTTTTGTTTTCTTTTTATCGTTATTTTGTTTCATTTCAAATATAACGAACACTGAACATTCTGCCATTTTAGTAGTTTACGAAATATTCTATTTAGGGAATACTAAATTGATAGGAATACCTCTAAAATATTTTTCATTTTTGTAAATCCCATTGATGTTACTTAACGTTTAAATAATAGAATTTTCAAATACCAAATACTAAAACAATACGAGTTTCATGCGGTTACCTACCATAACACAGTGTGTGTAAGCAAGGGATGCCATCAAACAGTTTATTAAAATTGGTATGGTTATATTTTATTTAAATGGATCCAAAATAACTTTAAATTGATATTAATATAAAACTCTGTTTGTAACATTTTAAATGTTTTGTATATTTGTTTAACAATTGCTTTTAGCATTCGTTTTCACAAAAGTCTTTAAGTAACATAAACAACGTTGACGTTCTAACACTGTGGCAGTCAGGCTGCTAACATATTTTATTATAAAGTATATAACAATAAAGCTGATCAAGTATATCTCCAAGATTACCTGCTATGGTGTAGGAGAATGTCTAAACCCTATCTCTAGAAGAGTTTAAGACATACGTCGGTGTTTTGTGTCTGCTTCCTCTTTATCTGAATATAATGCTTAAACGGGAATCCTATGTTTAAATAGGCGGTTGAATTGGAGGTCCGAAACTGTTTATAGTGTATGGTTTGTTTCGTAGCTGCCCAAATCTACATGTAGAGCGTATCTAACTGACAAACCTGCGCGAGTGCACAAATTGGTATGTATGGAAGTCGCTGACTGACCTACATAAGTTGTGATTTACCCAACGTAAGGTCAAAAATTCTTACGCAATGACACTACAGTATACAAAAACATGAATACAAGCCAGACAAAGACCAACTTTCCAATCATGCAGACTATTTAGTCTTTTCTGTTACACAAAACTCGTTACTTCCCATTTTCCTTGTGTAAATGAAAGCGAAAAACACTGATACGACTGTGCAAACCTGTACGCGCTGTTGTACTAACGCTTATGTAAACCGTTGGCATAATATTTGGGAAAAAAAAGATACGGGTTAAAGACTGAATGTAGTGACACAAAAATCGCATCACTCGAACAAATTACAGTGTACTGATTGAAGCAAACACACAAAATATGATTTCGTTAAACAAACGATCAGAAAAAGAGGATGTAATGTTTCACTGTGTTGGGTACATTACCGCATATTATATAAAGACGAAACTCTAAAATTTGATGAAAGGGTTGCATTTCCATACCCTGCTCATCATTCGAATAGCAATCTACTACATCGTTTATAGCTGAAAGACTTTCAGAAATGTTTTGAGTCAATGGTCAGAAATGTTTTGAGTCAATGGTCATACATATATAACAGTATTAGGAACATGCATTTTGACGGATATTTTATATATAGGGTAGGCATCGTTGATATAATGTAGCTGACTGCATATGCAACATAGACAGATTTACTTTGCAGTTTTAGAAAGCTTATGAATACATATCGAAGTTTCACAATTAAACAGTGAATGTGCTACTTAGTCATTTTTTGGGGGTTACTGTCAAATACATCACGTAACTTACACTAATCGACGTTTAACTCTCTGTTCAAAAGCATCTGCTTATAGCATAATTATTTTATGTTTATAAAACGTTACAATTTGAAGAATTTAAAATGATTTAGTGCGTTAATTTTCCCATCTAAATACTTATGTTTCTATTGTCAGACTTGTCATGGTACAGAGTTATCTCCCCATTTTGCAATATGACGCTACCATTTGCGGACGCGACAACAACGGCATACAATTGTAGAGCTTTAATCTGAGACCACATTTGTTCTTTCAAACGATGGCAGGGCGTGGGGGGGGGGGGGGAGGGGGGAGGGGGTTTTCTCGCGATATAGAGCTTGTATAAAATTTAGCGTCTGGATTATAAGCCGTGTTAGTGGTATAGGTCAAATCATTTAACACAATTATACAAACACTGGTTAACCTCAACTCTATCGTTTCACTGGTATCAACTAAACTAGTCACACCAATGATACCGTATATAACAAATGGTTCGCCTTAAAAATACCGTGTTAGTGGTAAAAAGTGCTCACATCAACTTTGCCTTGCAAGCGGTATAAACCAAATTGTTTGTGTCAACGATACCGTTCACAGTTGTTCATCTCAACTATACCGAAACCAAGTATAAACCAAATTGTTCACGTCGGCAGTAACGTATCAGCAGTAATTGTTCATCTCAACAATACTGTAAGTATATAACCAAATTATTCATGTAAATGATACCCTTTCACTGTTATAACTAAATTTTCTCTTTAAACATACAGCGTCCATGGATAAACCAAAGGCGACCAATTTGCTCGCCTGAATGATGTTATAGACCAAATTGTTCACCTGAACGTATCGTTTAAGTAGTATAAACCAAACTGGTCCCCTCAACAATAACCTTTTAAGTAGGATAGACGAAATTTTTCACCGTTTTAGTGGTTTAAACCAAACTGTTCACCTGTACTTGCTTTCCTCAACGATACCTTTTCAGTGGCATAAACCAAATTGTTTACTCATCTGAACGATACCGTCTCAGCGTTATAAACCAAATTCTTCAAGTTGACCATACCATGTCAGTACTATAGTCACAACTGTTCGCCTAAACAATACCGTGTCAGTCGTAAAAACAAATTGTTAACTTCAACGATACTGTGTCAGTGGTAAAAATCAAATTGTTCATGCCAACGATGGTAAAAACAAAATTGTTCAAGGCAGTAATACCGTGTCATTGGTATAACCATATAGTTCCCCTCAATGATGGGATTCTGATCATGTATAAAGCAGTGTTGCAAACTTCATTACTGCTTATGAAGAGTCTCAATAAAACCGACACTCCCATTTTCTAATCCGTAGTATGTTCTTTGTTTCCAAAGGCACTCTTTTTTACGTTTATTTTACTACACTGCAGCTCGTGTTAGTGCCATGTGGCGGCGGTAGAACGTGTCCCCGTACATCACCATAGTGCAGATTATATTTCATTTCCTTTGGGATCATTAGGCCCATTGTGGTATATTTGAAAATGGAGTTCTGCTCATGTATACGCTAGAGGGCGTAAGCAGTGTTGCAAACTTCATTACTGCTTATAAAGAGTCTCAATAAAAGCGAGACTCTCATTTTCTAATCCATAATGTGTTCGTTGTATCCAAAGGCAATCTTTTTAAGCTTATTGTCAATCGTATAAACCCAATTGTGTCAGTAGTATAAACCTCAACGATGCCGTTTCACTGATATAAACAATTTAGTTCAACTTAATTGTTCAACAATTGTCCACCTTGTCAGTGATATAAACCGAATTGTTCGCGTGAACGACAGTGTCAGTAGTTTTATCCAAATTATTCACATCAATGACTCTGTTTTACTGGTATAAACCAGATCCAGATTGTTTGCCTGAAAAGTACCGTGTAAGTGGTAAAAATCAAACTGTTCGCCTCAACATTACTGTAGCAGTAATAGAGGATCTTACATGAGTGGTCATTTAATATGAAATTTATGAAACGAGTTTAGGTAATTTAGGTATTTTGCGAACCTTGGCGAGCAAATTACCGAAATTACCCAACCTCGTTTCATAAATACATATTAAATGACCACGAATGTAAGATTCTGTTTATCACATGGCCCTTCCGATGACAAAAATGCACAAAATATATTAAGATAACGGCTTTCCATAGCTAAACGGAACAACTCACTACCAAGGAACCAATAGTACTATGCAACAAAATAGTTCGCATATTATTTGATAAGTACCGAAAATAACTAGAAACAAGATAAATATGCCATTTATTACTTCGTTAAACTGTAGGCAATAATGATGATTTTTATTTGAGCTAATAAATATTTCATTTGAATAAATGGATTCAAAACTAAATATTCCATTGAATAACGTCATTCAGCGCGTCAATACGTCACTGAGAATCAGTATGGAAATCCCCCACAGTCAGCTGTCGGACCTTGATCAATACAGTTTATACGGTGGTTGACACACCCAAGTAAATGACAGATTTTCATGGATATAAAACGTTTTAAATGTAGCTTTGATTTTAATTTGACACATTTATTGACTGTCAGAGTCATATTATCCTACAATGCTTTTTTGAAGGAGCTGTAAATTTTTAATTGACTGTTTGACAACATTGAAAGTGCCTCCAAATGTGTTGCCGGAAAAGATCGAATTTAAACCACCATGAATATTTCTGGTCACTGTGATTGTGTTGTGTCTTCCATTTCCATCGATCTGAACTTTATCGTTTGTCTCAAAATTGCAGGTAGGATCTGTTTCAAAAGTGAAAGTTGTATAATCGGCGAACGCGGACATCATCTTGGTTGCTATCAACAAGCAGAGTAATATAGAGTTTATTTGTTTGTTTCGATCGATTACGGAGAAATAATTCACTAGTGTTCTAAGGCTTGCGCGTAAAAAACGAGTGAGCGAAGCGAACGAGTTTATTACACGAAAGCCTTAGAACACGCGTGAATTATTTCTCCGTAATCGATCAAAACAAACAAATAAACTGTTTATTACATTTTCATACATGTTTTACCTTTGAATTTTCACATTCAGCCGTTATGATTTCCTACCAAAATAGTTCCAGTCAGTGCATGAATTTCAGGAGGCGTGGTTTAGTTTGAAAATCAGTCGCCATCTTGTTTTCACTTTAATGCAAAAATCAACCTGTGCTTGAAATACAGACATAACAATGTCGAACTGGATTATAAAAGTTGAATTGGATTATCAAGAAAATCATACTTCATATTTGCGTTGCAGGTCTTTCCTAAAAAACGCCAACTGGACGTAAAAATTGCAGTCTGATCTCAATGATTTTTTCAAATTTTCCGCGAAACGTCAACTATTGTTACTGTTGTTACCAACAACGTCAGCAACGTCGCCTACCAATTATGACGTCAAAACGTTCGCAATGAAATAGTTCACTCGGTGAATTATCGGTTATAATTCACTGAGAAATCTCAGTAAATCACTGCTGAAAATGTAAAAGAAGATTATATTAGGCTAACCAATGGGAAACCTTGCAGGTGTTATTACACGTGTGGTCATATGATTTTTATGACATGGGTTAACTTGCCGGTCATGTGATAAACCAAATTATCTGCCTCAATAATTCCGATCGCTGGTATATAATGGTAAGGGTAATTTCAACGATACCGCACGGGTATAAACCATAAAAGTATTCTCAACGATACCGTGGCAGTGGTAAAACCAATATCGTTTGCCTCAAAAATACCGTTACACTTGTATAAACAAAATTGTTGCCCTCAGCTGTACAGTGCCAGAAGTATGAACCAAATTGTTCAATTTAACGATACTGTGCCAGTGGTATAAACCAAATTGTTTGCCTTAAAGGTACCATGTCAGTGGCATAAGCCAAACTGATCGCCTCAAAAATACCGTTTCAGTGGGTGGTATAAACAAGCTTGTTGACATTAGCGGTTCAATTCCAGTAACCGAACTGTTCAACTCAACGATACCGTTTTAATGGTTTAAACCAAATTGTTTGCGTGAACGATACAGTGTCAGTAGTTATATCCAAATTGTTCACATCAATGATTTGTTGGCCTCAGCGGTACAGTACCAGAGGTATAAACCAAATTTTTCAAGTCAACGATACTGTGCCAGTGGTATAAACCAAATTGTTTGCCTCAAAGATACCATGTCAGTGGCATAAGCCAAACTGATCGCCTCAAAGATACCGCTTCAGTGGTATAAACAAACTTGTTGACCTTAGCGGTACAATTCCAGTAACCAAATTGTTCAACTCAACGATACCGTTTTAGTGGTTTAAACCAAATTGTTTGCGTGAACGACACAGTGTCAGTAGTTTTATCCAGATTATTCACATCAATAATTTGTTGACCTCAGCGGTACAGTGCCAGAGGTATAAACCAAATTTTTCGCCTCAACACTACCGTTTCAGTGGTATAAAATATTTTCAATATTTACTGTATTTCCCATTGCAAGTCAAACTAAATTATTAGGGGTTCGAGAAACTTAATAAATACTTTATCTGAATGGCTCATCTTTTACCTACCAACTTCGAAGCACTTACATATATAATGTCCACTCATATTTTTTTACTTTCTCATGCCTTTTAAGAAGACGTGTCAAAATACGTGTATGTCAAAATACGTGTATAATTTGGTGTAAATTATGTTTTAGAATTACAAAGAAGCCGGTTGTATTGGTTGTTCAGTAAATATTGGTAACATATATATAATATAGGTGCAACCAATATTTACTGAACAACCAAAACAACTGGCTTCTTTGTAATTCTAAAACACAATATACAAGGCTTATGGTATTTATATAAACTTTTTATATATAGGCATATATATGTCACATCCACAGGCTAAGTAACCTCTTAGACATTATCTTACGACCCTTCACAAACCATGTAAAAGTAACCTGCGGTACACAACAGACTCTAAATAACCTACCGAAAAGAGTCCCAGCCAATACCTTATTAGCTTCATTTGACATTGAAGCAGTTTATTCTAATGTTCCGCACGTTTTCGGAATTATAGTAATAAAGTTTTGGTTAGATAAATACCCAGAAACATTGAAAGGTAGATTTTCTAACGTTTTTTTTTTTGGGGACGGAATAAATTTAATTCTGGAAAATAACATTTTCTCCTAAATATTATAGGCAAGTAAAACGGGCCGCATTTGGGTACTAAGTTCGCGCTAGTATACACGACTCTAACGGTAGGGTATCTCGAACAAAAACTGTACAAAGAAATAGAAAATTCCTTTGGACTGGAATTTGGAATATACTTCATTAATAACTAGAAAAAGATTTCCAGACGATTGTTTTATACATTGGACAAAGTCTGCCAAGGATTTGGAACATTTGCACTCTATTCTGAAAAGTTTGCATAAAGATTTAAATTTTACATTACAATACAGTGGTGTGCAACAATCATTTTAGATGTATTGGTAAAGAATTAAGACGGTAAAATAGACACCGTTATATTCTGTAAAGAAACAGACGGCAAGCAATATCTTTTATTCGACTTGTGTCACCCTAGGCATACTAAACTTAACATACTATACAATCTAGCACGCCTACTCAATCGTCACCGAAGAGCATGTTGTTCTAAAACGCATAAAAGAACTAATGGCATTTTTTAATGAAACACCTATCCGTTACAAACAATTGAATACGGCATAAACAGAACTATGGCGTTAGATAAACACGTTCTTAGAACCGTAAAAGAAAAGTCTGAAGAAAAAAAAATATTTCATACGTGTCAACACGCAATGCGAAAGACCCCGAAATGTTTCGAGTCATACTAGACAAGTCCCAATTTTAAAAGAGGATGATAAAATGCGGAATATTTTGTCCATTTATAAACTCATAAAGACAACCATACAGTCTAAAGCGTTTGCTTACAAAAGCTAGTTCACGTCGAATAGTACTCTAAAAGTTACAAAATGCAATAGACCGAACTGCGGCGTCTGCATTCATCTGTTAGAAGGACATTCATTTACATTTAAATGTGGAATGAACTTCAAAATTCACGAGAACATGTCATGAGGCATAAAACATGTGATATATGGGGGCGAAACGTTAACTTACTCGACACGATGCATAATCAGCAAATCCGTGACCCTACCACAGGAATGCTAAAGGTTAGCGAACATATAGCTAATTGTGCAAATGCTAAGACTCCGAAATGTGATATTTGTTTTCCTCATATAAGATGTATTCTGAACTTAAAGATGGGCAAAGGAAACGCTTTTTATCAATACCCTAAAGCCAAAACTGATACAGTTTTAATAATGGGTAACGTAACGTATTGTTACTTACGCCGGATGTTACATGTATGTTGCTAGGTAATACATTTAACGTCTTCTTCAAAATCTGTCAACAGCAGTGAAACCGCGGTAGAAGTTTATTAAATATACAGAATATCGGATTCCCTATACGTGTCAACACACAACGCGAAAGACCCTGAAATGTTTTCAGTCATACTAGACAAGGTCCCAATTTTAAAACAGGATGATAAAATGCGGACTTGTTGATTTCTATACTATGTTGTTTTTTTTTACAATAATATATGGTGGATAAGGAATATTTGGGTTATTAAGTATATTAAGGCGTATTATGGATTTAAAGTTATATATCTTAATAACCAAAATATTCCTTATATGTAGAGAACTTTTAACTCCATAACACGCCTTAATGTGCTTAATAACCAAAATAGCAATATTTTGTGTAGCAATATCTAGGGTAGATGGAGCTCTGAAGCCCTGGTCGGCAATCCATCTAGGAGTTGGCGACACCAAACAAAAACCTGCATATCTGGATTTACCTGTTCCAGTCATGTAAAGTCTGCTTCGGCAGCTGGGGCGGAAGAAATCATTACTGTGATTCAACGGCCCAAATGGCGATGCAGCAGCATGTTCTGGAGCATGAAGAGCATGACAAGGCACAAAAGAAGTCATGGTCATCCACTGCATCCGGGCTTAGCTCCAGATGTCCTGACACTGTCTTGCCTCTGGATCCAGCTAGGTCAGGATGTGAGAGTGAGGTTGACTCTGCGCGCCTCTCCCTCACTATAATCCAATTCACAGCGCATGTCATCTTAATCAGCAACACACATTCACAGCAAGCACATATATGCAAATCATACAAAAGCCCTGTGGCGATGTGCGAGCGGAGAAGCAGCAGGTGAGGAAACACTGGAAGCTGTAGTTGCGGACCTGCACACAGGCGGCCTGGTTCTATATGGTCGCTTTCCTTAAGAGCGAAGCAGTATGGGGAATTCGGCAGCTGAACTGAGCGACTGAGCAGACCTTTTTTGGATCGCCTTGCTCACCCCCGTAGCATGGGGAAGGGGCTAGAAAAGGTGCCCTAAACAATTGCCTGCTTCAAAACTCCTGGCTGGTTAACCGCGATCAGCGGGAATCCCACTTAGCTGTCAAACAAGAAAAAAGAAGATGAAGGTGATACCACTTACCATCGGCGCTTGGAATGTGCGCACCCTAATGGACAGTTCTAGTTCTGACAGACCTGAGCGAAGAACAGCTCTAGTTGGTAGAGAACTTGACCGATATAAAGTCGAGATTGCAGCTCTGAGTGAGACTCGCCTTGCAGAAGAAGGGCTTTTAAATGAAGTTGGTGCTGGATACACGTTCTTCTGGAGTAGACGCAAGAAAGAAGAGCGGCGTGAAGCAGGAGTAGGATTCGCCATCAAGTCAAACCTCGTCAGCAAGCTTTCAGGACTTCCCAAAGGCATAAATGACCGCCTGATGACACTGAGACTTCCCTTATCTGGCAAGAGGCATGCAACAATTGTAAGTGCCTATGCACCCACAATGACCAACCCAGTTGAGGTTAAAGACAAGTTCTATGATGATTTGGATTCTGTGATTTCTGCAGCATCCCGGACAGACAAACTCATCCTCCTTGGGGACTTCAGTGCCAGAGTGGGCACAGACCACCAGACCTAGGAAGGAGTGATTGGATCTGAAGGTGTATTGAAGTGCAACAACAATGGACTCCTCCTTTTAAAGAAGTGTGCAGAGCATGAATTACTGATCACCAACACAGTCTTCCGTCTACCAACTCGCAGAAAGACAACATGGATGCACCCTCGCTCCAAACATTGGCATCTCACTGACTATGTCATAGTGCGAAGGAAGGACAGACAGGATGTCAGAGTGACTAAGACTATGTGTGGTGCAGACTGTTGGACAGATCACAGGCTTGTTGTCAGCAAACTCAACCTGCGCATTCAGCCTGTACGACGACCACAAGGCAAGAAGGTGACAAAGAAATTAGATGTCTCCAAGCTGAAACAAGACAGCAAGAGGCAAACATTCGTCAACGATCTCTGCAGCCGTTTAGATGCACTGGAACACAGTTCAGAAGATGTAGATGAGAGCTGGACAGTCTTTAGAGACACTGCTCACTCTTCAGCAATGGATTCTCTAGGACCAGTATCTCGCAAAAACCAAGATTGGTTTGATGAGAATGACAAAGAAATGCAGGGACTCCTTGAAGAGAAACACCTAAAACACAAGGCTTACCTCAGAAATACCAGCTCAGTATCTAGCAAGACTGCCTATTCAACCATATGCAAGACAATTCAGACGAGGCTCAGAGACATGCAAGACTCCTGGCTGATAAAAAAGGCTGATGAAATCCAGTCCTTTGCAGACAGAAAGGACATGAAAAAGTTCTTTGATGCACTCAAGACAGTATATAGTCCCCAGAGCTTAGGAACCACCCCACTCCTTAGTGCAGATGGATCTAGTCTTCTGACTGATAAAGAAGCTATCTTGAAAAGATGGGCTGAACACTTTGATGGTGTCCTAAATCGGCCATCATCTATCAATGATGAAGCTATCAACAGACTACCACAGATGGAATGTAATCCGCTGCTTGATGAGCTCCCAACCGTCTCTGAAACAGTGAAAGCAATAAAACTCCTGTCATTTGGCAAGGCTCCAGGATCAGATGCAATACCTGCAGAGATCTACAAAGCAGGCGGTCCTCCAGTTGCAGAGAAACTGACAGAGTTATTTCACATTATGTGGAGAAAAGAAGCCATCCCTCAAGAATTCAAGGATGCAACAATTATCCACCTATTCAAAAGGAAAGGGAATTCTCAAGTCTGTGACAATCATCGAGGCATCTCTTTATTGTCAATTGCTGGGAAGATTCTTGCTAGGGTCCTACTTAACCAATTGAATGAACACCTGGAACGGTCAGGGCTTCTACCAGAAAGCCAGTCTGGATTCAGGAAAAACAGAGGAACAATAGACATGATCTTCACAGCACGACAGCTTCAAGAAAAATGCCAGGAACATAATGTGGACCTCTACATGACCTTTGTCGATCTTACCAAAGCATTTGACACAGTCAGTCGTGAAGGACTTTGGAAAATTATGGCGAAGTTTGGATGTCCTGCCAAATTCATAGCAATGGTGCGGCTTCCATGATGGTATGCTTGCAAGGGTCCAAAATGATGGCGAGTTTTCTGATCCATTTCCTGTGACAAATGGAGTTAAGCAAGGCTGTGTACTAGCTTCAACACTGTTCAGCATGATGTTTTCTGCCATGCTTACAGATGCTTTCCAGGATGGTGACAATGGTATACCTATTAGGTATCGCTTTGATGGGAAACTTATCAACCTAAGAAGGTTGCAAGCTAAATCTAAGGTGCAGACAGAGGTGCTAGACGAGTTCCTCTTTGCTGATGTCATGGCAAAGGGTGCTCCAACAGAAGAGAAAATGCAAAAAGGTATGGATCAAGTATCTGATTCATGTGACAGCTATGATCTCACAATCAGCATCAAAAAGACTGAGGTAGTATATCAGCCAGCACCCGGAAAGCCTTACAAGGAGCCTACCATCACAGTGAAAGGTCAACGACTGCAAGTGGTAGACAAGTTCACCTACCTTGGAAGCACATTGTCTAGAGTTGTGCACATTGATGATGAAGTCAATGCTAGAATTGCCAAAGCTAGTGCAGCATTTGGCCGGCTACGTGGAAGTATTTGGGAGCGAAGTGGAATCAGACTTGACACAAAGCTGAAAGTATATAGATCGGTAGTGCTGCCAACACTATTATACGCATGCGAAACTTTGACAGTTTACCAACGGCATGCCAAAAGACTGAACCACTTCCATACAAGCTGTCTTAGAAAACTTCTAAAGATCAAGTGGCAAGACAGGATTTCAGACACAGAAGTGCTGAAAAGGGCAGGGATGCAGAGTATACATACTCTTCTGAAATTGGCACAGTTAAGATGGACAGGCCATGTTACCAGAATGCCTGATGAACGTTTGCCAAAGAAAGTCCTCTATGGAGAACTTCAAGTAGGAAAACGCTCCCATGGTGGTCAGAAGAAGCGATACAAGGACACCCTCAAAGCCTCCCTTAAAGACTTCAACATACCAACTGAGTCATGGGAACAGACTGCACAAGATCGTACAAAGTGGCGAGGCCTCATAAAAAGGGGAGCTGGTGAATACGAAGCAAAAAGAATCAGCGAAGCCGAGCAGAAACGTGCACAGCGGAAAGCCAGAGCTAAGGCATCACCAACAGAGCTTTCATCTTCAGACCTCTCTTGTTCTATCTGCAACAGGCAGTTTAGAGCTAAGATTGGTCTCATCAGCCATCTTAGAACTCACAAATAATAACACATCACACAGTTGATTAGGATTGGTCATTGTCAGTAATGACAGACGAACAAGAACCAAAATAATCCTTATCCACCATATAATATTGCAAAAAAACAACAACAAAAAAAACAAACAAACATAGTTTACATAGCTCTAGGGCTATCAAGATAAATATTTTTTCTTATTTCTCCATATATTTTGCGGAGAAATGACAATATATCAAGATTTTGGAAAAAAAGTTGGCTTATCTAATGATGTGGCTAAGAAGTATTCATTTCGCAAGGTGTTAAAGTAATGTGTCTGACAGTGTGCTTTGCTGGTCCAGTTAAATAAAACAAATAAGTTCTTACTGATACCATGGTTTATCTGTAGATCGATAATAACGCACTAAAAGCTCGATTATAATCACCAACTTAACTCTATTTTTCACCATCACTACATATTATACGCTTATCGCATAAGAATTTAATGATTGGTTTAGAACGGTCTCTTTCAAAATAATGAGTTTATTCGTAGAATTTGTCAGGAAGTCAGTCAGTGAGTACTGAATGATGAAAACCAATATTTTTTGTTAATAACCACTTTTCATCTTTAGTTAGTATTTGCATATAACTGAATGCTAACCAATTATAGTGTATAGGTTATTAACTTGTCTAGCATGCGCATTTCATTTTAAATTAATTTGCAAACTAGCTTATTTTGATAACTTCTTTTGATTTGATTTCAACTCTAGCATGTAGAACACACAATAGACACAACAATGTACATATAGTTGTACTGTCCAGACGTAGTTATCTTCAAATTAAAAGCTTGTATTTGTTTTTCGAAATCGTTTCATTGGTTAAAAAAATATAAATTCTTAAACTAAACTAAAGCAACCATTTGAATAGTGTAATGCAGCGTAAGACTTGCTTTCGACCTGTTCCAGCCTCATTAGACATGTTGACTAAATCACAGCTCTAAACTGGATTTGAACGTAAGAACAATTTTATCAGGATTTCATGTGTACTTAAACAAGAGGCCCACGAGTCACGGTTCGCTCAGCTAAGTGAAAGGGCATTTTCCAATCCGGTCGTTGCAACTAATGAAAGAATCATCATTTTGAGCAGTTCCTCAAAAAAAGAAGAATGTGAATTTTTTTATTATTATCTTTTACCATATATGGGCATGACAGTTAATGGAGCGTGACACACTCTTTCGAACAAACTCTTTCAATTCTTTCAACAGAAGGATCGACATGAAATTTGGTGAAAATTGGCCAAGTGGCTTCAGAGAGGTTGTTTAATAATATCATTGCGAGAATGCAGGGACTTTCCAAGCTCTCAACTTCATTGAATAAGTAAAGAAATGATGGAAGAAGCGGTATTTCATGTGCAACGTGCTACGCTCTCCTATGCTATACGTCCTTTCTCTTTAAAGGCCAGACAAGAGCCAAGCTTAATATGGCCTTCTTTCCCTGCTGGTGCTTTACAGATTCCCACTTTAGTTTTGCCATGACAACCAAATAAAATAGCCACTGGTTATTAATCACAAAAAAACTGGGTAGACAATCATCAAATGATTATTACTGCCAAACAAGGTTCACATCACTTCACTGGTTATGGGGAAAATGCAATTCAACCATTTTCCCATAATAAGTCTATTGGAGATTTATGTTCCATGGCAACCGAACCAAGAGACAGATCACCATAATTTAGTTATGTTAAATTGCCCTTCCACTGGCCAAACTAGAGTCATATTGCTTAAGTAGTTTTAGACAAGTTGTTATTTTTTGGAAAAAAAAAAAAATCCTTTTTTTTTTAATGTTAATGTTACCATGGTAACCAAACAAAATGTCACTGGTCATGAAACACATTATATGGGTAGACAATTATCAAATGGTCATAACTGCCAAATACGGTTCACATCACCACTGATTATGGAGAAAATGAAATTTAACACATTTCCCATTATGTCTATGGGAGCTTTCTGTTGACATGTCAACCAGAGGCAGACCATCATAGTGTTAGATATTTTGAATGCCTTTACCCAAGCAACATTAGTACCAAACTAGAGTCATACTGCCTTTGTGGTTTCGAAGTAGAAAAAATCATATTCAGTGTTGCCATGGAAACCAAACAAAATTGTCACTGGTAATGAAACACATAAACAGGGTATCAAATAATCATAACTGCCAAATATGGTCCACATCATTTCACCGGTTATGGAAAAAATACAATTTAACCATTTTCCCATTATAAGGCTATGTGGGCTTTCTATTGCCATGGCAACCAAACCAAGAGGCAGATCACCACAATATATTTAGCTATTTTTAAATCGTCCTACCCAAGCAACATTTTCACCTAAATAAGGACAAATCGCTCCAATGGCTTTGCAGGATTGTCGTTTAAAATGTTAACGGACGGACACAGACGCACGGACGGGTGACGGACGAAAAGTGATCACCTGAGATATGCTCATGAAGAGCTATAGCTCATCATGAGCATATCTCAGGTGAACTCAAATAAAATCAAGGACATTATTTAAATAAAAGATATATTATTACACATATGCGAACAAAAAAATAAATTAAGGGGAATTGATACACTTTCAAGGGAGATAACAGTTAAGAGCTTTACGAGCAAATTCTTTCCTTTTAGAGTAAATCCTTTTTCAGAAAGGAAAGGGAGTATAGCAAACAAAAAGCGACAAAACGCTCTCTCCAAAAATGGGGATAAGTGTATCCCTGCAACTTAACTGCCCTACAGAAAAGAAACGTAAGAAACATAAACTTTGGATGCTAGTGTTGATTGATTAGCCATTACCATTTTTTAGCATATGCTAAAAAATAAAATTTAGTCAATTTTGATATCCATCTTTGATATCAAAATGGCTTCTGAAATTTTCGGCGCGACTTTCATTTTGTATATCGTGTAGTTCAGAAAATTATTTTTGTCTCTTACTTTTGGGTTTCGCTCCATTCGTGGAGCAGCTTCCCAACTACCCATCTTCTCCAAGAAGTTGAAAAACCCTGTCACCAGGTTACGGAATGCTGGTATTTTTTGAATATCCATGAAACTTACTTAGATTATAAATCACATGTGATTTTTATTAAATTGCTGATTTGTTTCTGTCTCGATGTTTTGTTACGAGAGAGACTACAAGCTGTATGCATCTCTAAAACACCAAGCCAAACATTATTGATATGAAATACAATTCTGAAAGTGAAATTGTAGTGAATATCTCGTAATATTTCGGTGCGGAATTGTTTGACAATGGTAATTTAAACATGCAGCAAATACCAGTACTCCGTAAATTTTGTTTATCTTATATCATAAAGGATTCTTTATATCATAATTTTCAAATGTTATTCGTACATGCTTAATATTGAAAATAAATATTATGAGACAAAAAAGAGATTGATAAAATTTATACTAGAGAACTTCAGATTGATAAAGCAATTTCTTCTGATACCAAAGTGCCATTTCTGGAATTAAATGGCGGCGTCCCTCATGCTACGTTATACGGAATCTATATCTCAGTTTATTCGCGTTACTTTTACAGCCGTACATAATTATCAAACTGTTGAACTTCTATCGGTATCATAATTTCGTTAAACAGTTTCTTAAGTTTATTGTCAACACTTATAAACTAATTTCTAAGTGTAATATTAGATTGAAAAAAAAAAAGAAAGTAAGAAACTGAGACCTAATCACCAGTAGTTCTATACAACAAATTAGTGCAATCAAAGCTTTACAAATCGGATTAGTCTGTCTAGTCAATCAGTTCAAAATACATTTGCAAGATTTCCGATCGGAACGATTTTAGCTATTTTTGATCTGCAAGTCGCCCCAATACTTTCTACCAAGTTTCGAGTCAATTGGCCTTTTTGTTCAGGAGAAGGGTTTCAAAATAAATTTCAAGACGGCGGCCATTGCGGCCATCTTGAATTTCTGATCTCAACGATTTGTGCTATTTTTGATGCACATGTCACCTTGATACTTCCTATCGAGTCAAATGGTCAGGAGAAGATCAAAAATCTTGATTTTCCGACCGGAACGATTTTAGTAATTCTTGATCTCGATATTTTCTACTAAGTTTCGAGTCCACTGGTCTTTCGAGTTAGGGAAATAGATTTACAAGATGACAGCCATGGCGGTCATCTTGGATTTCCGATCGAAAAACTTTTAGCTATTTTTGACCTAAAAGTCACCCCGATACTTCCTATCAAGTTTCGAGTCAGTGGGCATTTGGGTTCATTTCAAAATATGATTTGGCTATTTTTGATCCGCAAGAAACCCTAATGTTTCCTACCAAGTTTCGAGCCCTGACGTTTCAGGAGAAAACGTTCCAAAATAAATTTTCAAGATGGTGGCCATGGCGGCCAATTTGGATTTCTGATCGAAACGATTTTGGATATTTTTGATCTACAACTCACTCTGATACTGCCTACCGTTTCGAATCAATCGGCCTTTCCGTTCAGGAGAAGTTTAAAAAAGATTTCAAGATTTCGATCATAGAGGCCATCTTGGATATCTGATCAGAATGACTTAAGCTATCAAGATGGGACTCAAGATGGCGGACGATGGATCAATCTTTTGGACGTTAGAAATAATTTGTTTGTTTCTGAGCAACTGCTTCTGACACATTGTTCCCATCTAGCCCAGAATACACCTGCTACCTGGTGCTCACAACTAAATAGCGGAAGGGCGACAAAAGCTAAAGATTCACACGAACACAAGCAAGACAAATTTACATTCTTTGCACCTATGTTCCACCTTTAGAAAGAAGACCAAATGCGAGAGTACTTGACAAAAACGGTGGGGATAACATTTATCTAAAAAGAGGAGAAATTCAACGACTGACAAGCATAGGGAGATTTTGGAAGGTATACTTTCCAAAAACAGCATGATAATCCACAACGATGGATAGCCCACAAGAGGAGGAAAGCACCTTGTTATCATATCTGCCACCCTCAGTTGCACGGTTGCCTCCTGCGATAGCCTCACCCATGAGGTAGTACGTTCCGACCATGTTGCCATTCTAACAGATCTAGCCATCGACAAGCCCAATGATAGCGACGGAACTAGAAAGTTTTAAAGTTTAAAGAAAACTGATTGGCATGCATGGAAGGAACTGACAGACACCAAATTCAGTATCTGGTTGGAAGACCATCCAAAGGATCTGGAAACTCCTTTTGACAACATAATCTCTAGCTGCTTCGAAGAGTTTTTTCCCTATTAAAACCATCAAATCAAGCAACAAACCCAAGGCCCCCTATTGGTGGAATGAGGAAGTACGGAAAAAAAGAAGAGCCTCAACCACTTCCAGAGGCGTTTAAAGAAGAGAAACACACCGCAAAATAAGGCAGCCATCCACCAGGCAGGACTAGTTCGAAGAAGCTAAAGAACAGGCAAGAGAAGGTCTGGCAGTATTACGACTAACACAGTCAATAGCAGATGGTTTCAAAAACGGCCTTGCATTTTTTTTTATCTAAAAGAAGCTTTTTATAGGGTTTGAAGGAATGAACTAATCCACTAATTTCACAAGATGGGCATCACCGGAAGAATGCTGAGATGGATCCAAAACTTCCTGTCATCCAGAACAGCCAGATGTCACGTTCAGGATACAGCGGGACCACCTTTCAGCACCAAGGCAGCGTACTGGATCCAGTCCTTTGGACTTCAGTTTTGCTGAGAGCAGTACGGGACAGAGCAAAACTCCAGTCAAAGTCTATAGACCCATAAAACAGATATTCAGCAAGTGTGTATAGTCCACTACAGTAGGAAGATACACCACTCCAATGTCTTTGGCCCTGTCACAGGCAAGCGAGATGAAGGCTGTCACTGGAGTCGACATAAACATCATCGAACAAGAAATGAACTTCGAAGCTGGGAGACTGGCCCTAAAATAAAAGATTCCCAACCTACTGTAAGCAAGCGCGGGACCATCCTCCTGGGAGAACTAGTGGACAGATAGCCCTGGAATATTTCCTACAGCACTTGGACGTAATTTCCAGCAGAATCCTGAAGATCTTTAGCGATTGTCAGTCCGCAGTGGGAATCCTTAGTCTTAACTGGAAAGGATCAGGCTATGAGGACATCACCTCAGAAATTCGACAGACTATTGCTACTCTGCACTAGAAAGGAGCTGAATTTGCTATTTCCTGGACTACGGGACATGCCAGTAATGTGGAAAATGAAATAGCGGACACATTAGCCAAAAAAGCAACAGAGGCAAAGAATCATCCCGACTGCAGACGTTCAACCGCCATACATGAAGGCTGATCCAATTTCTGTTGATTAATATTTGATTGGTTTAATAGTAGGGTCATTTATAAGTTTTGAAGGGATGTTAAAGGCTCCATATTCCTCAAAAATGGACATTTTATTTTATCTAAGAAAGGTTTAATAAATTGATATTAAATCATAAGATGTGGCATTTGACAGCCTGTAAAATTTCAGTAAGTCAGCTGGATCAAAAATGAAGTGATTTTTCATCGTATCTATGAATGACTGTTGGCAACATTAATTCAGAGATACGATGAAAAATCATTTTACTTTTGGCCTAGTTCAAGAACGAGAGATTAATTGAAATTTTACAGGCTGTCAGGTGTTCATGATCATATTAATACCATATATCAATTTCATAAACTTTCTTGGATAAAAAGAATGTCTATTTTTGAGGAATATGGAGCCTTTAATTTTTCTTTTAACTTCTATTTTCCGAATCACTACCACCATTTTTATCATTTTACTATAATGGCTAACCTGTGTTATATTTCATGTAGATGGTTTTTAGGTTTGGAGTACGGTGGTCAGAGCATATTCGAATATGGTAAATTGATTATGGAAATAATGATTTTGTAGTATGCCATTGTATGTGTAACATGATGATGAAAAGAAAGCAGTAATAGCCTAGCAGAGCAAGTGAGAATACATGAGTAGGAATTCATGTTTTGTGGAAAGATGAAAAAAAGGATTGGTATACAATGAAGTATGAACGTAACACACAAACTATAGATACAAATAATAATAATAATACAACAACAAAAAAAAAACAACATGTTGCATTAATACTCCTTTGGACAAATATAGCAGAAGGAAAGTATTCTTGTTACTAGTAGTATTTTTATGGGAATGTGTACTTGCAAGGTTTACGATGATTGTTATGTACATTAGGTGATGTCCTCAATGTCTTTAATTTATATTTTCAGGTTCATGGTGATCGTCTTACAGCTGCCAGAAATGATGCCATCAGTCGATTAGTAGGAGTAATTAACGGCCATATAAGGTCTTTCACCGTGTATACACATTTCTACTAAATGGAACAATATGCAAGTCCTCTAGATCAGTTGGCCAAACATTATTAGAACTTATATATACCATCATTACGATGGTAATATACTCAACAAAATAATTTATAGGGCCACATAGTGCAAATTTCAAAAAAAAAAAATTTTTGGCCGAGTGTATGGACAAAACCATAGAAGATATCAAAATATCGTTGAATGTTTCTTTAAAAGGAAGCCCTAAAGGAGTGTTTCCAACAAAAAGTTTTGAAATAAAAATTTTCATTTTAAAATTTGCAAAAAACACTACTGAAATTAAAAATTTACACTTTCACGTCAAAAGTGATGTCTGTGAAAAACTCATAGAGAAAGCCTTACTTGTTATCAAGAAACACACATTTTGCTAGAGGTACCTCTACAGATTATTCATTGTCTATGGGGAACTTTCGAGGCATTTTTAGCCTCTCAAAGGGCTGGTCTCTTTTTCTGGCCGAATCTGTGTGCCTTTTACTGGAATGAAGGTTGAGTTTGCATGACTTTGTGTGTGACAAAGTATTGTTTTCATAAAACAAAGAATTTTTCGGTATTGTGAAAACTTCATTTTGGGGTAAAAAAAAAAACAAACGTTTTTTTGGAAATTCCCGTTTTTCTTAGAATCTTTTGGTCTGGCGTTGTTGCTTTCACACAAACTTTACTTTGGTAAAAATCTCTCTCTCTCTCCCTCTCTCTCTCTCTCTCTCTCTCTCTCTTTGAGAGCGGTCTCCAAAGTTCCGTATTAATAGATAACATGAGCCACAGCAAACACTCTGAGAGACTAAACAAACAGAATGCCTCCTTCACCAGTCTGGAAACTTACGGTTATCCATAACGTTTTATATGATTAGCCATAACACTTACCTTATCAATTCAGCTGGACACAACCACAAAATACACAATACATGACAAACTAACAATTGGGTCTGTGCTCCTAGCGAAGACTCGGATCACACTGGACATCCTCATAGTCTGATCAGAGTCTTTGCTGTGCGCGAACCATTGGATGCCCAGGCTGATCAGAGTCTTCGCTGAGCGCCCGTGAAATTGTTGGTTCTGTCATTCGGTGGCTAAATTCATTTCATGATATACATAAAACTTTTATCGAAATAACGCAATTTTTGAAAACAAACTCTAAATCTTGAAATGCGGGGAGAATTAGTATGATCATTTGATCAATTAGTGGATTTTCTTCACTCTGTCAATGATTGGAAAACCTGCCCAGGTACAGTGTGATTAGACTAACTGACCCCGTCTGAATTTCGATAAAAGTTTTATGTATATCATGAACAATGATATCCACAAGCAATTGAGACAAAGAGACCTTCTCTATCGTAAAATGAAACACAATACTAACAAAACCAATGAGCAAAATTATAAGAATAAGAGAAACAAGGTAGTTAATCTGGTCAGGGAAGCTAACAAACAACACCTTCGCAAATTACAGACATCTCTTTCTGATCCTACCTTACCACCTAAACGATAGCCCAGGAAATAACAACAAAGAAAAGAACATTCTAGAAAAAAAATTAACTTATTTTCTAGTTTTGGCAAAGAATTCCAAATGTTCTATGACATACCAAAAATAGCTCAATCCATAACGTTCCTTCTGGAAGATTCCAAAAAGAATATAAACAACTTGTTATTGTAAACATATTTTTCCATAAAGTTCTATTTATATAGAGAACTTGTAGTAAATATGAAAATAATGATACTTAAAATAATCAAACACCCTATATATAATATTATTAAAATATGATCCTGACAGAAAATCACTGACAAGATACTTTATAATTTACATCAGATCCATTCTTGAATATGCTAATATTATTTGGACTAACTGCACCAAAGCTCAATTGGACCTTCTTGAATCCATCGATCTTGGTGCAGCTCGTATAATGACTGGTCTACGAAGAGGAACCTCACATTCAGTGTTATACAAGGAACTTGGATGGTGTCCTCTGTCTGAAAGAAGAAAACATAACAAACTTATTTAACTGTATAGAATTCTTAACAATGAATCTCTATCGTATCTTGATGACATACTCCTTAAATATAATCAACACGATACTGGATACACACATCGCAATATTAACTTAAGGCACCCACCACAATAGCTTTTCAAAACTCCTTTTTTAACTCCACAACAGATCGTTGGAATAATCTAGATGAAACTATTAAAAACAGCTGTACATCTTTGTACTATTAAAAACAGCTTTATGCTTTATACTCCTTCAAAAAAGCTCTCACAAAACATATAAAACCCCCCCACCTTGCCTATTTCGAAAGAAGAGGTATTATGCCAGCTGATATGCGCTAAAACGTAAATGCCAACTTGCCAGCTTGTCTGAGTCATGCCTGCTTACATTATTACATGGATTAGACTTTTGTACACTATCTTTACACTAATCCAAGTATAATGATTATAGTACAAAAATAATAAACACCTTAAAGCTAAACTACTTCATTTATGAAATATGTACTAAAGAATCTAACCTAAACAGTATTGTATATTGGTAGATATAGTGATTGAGTACAATAAAGAACAAAAAGATTTGAATCTTTACAACATCCTGTTTCGTTTCGGTAAGGCTAGGGTCAACCAACCCTAAGACAATGTCTCAATTTAAAACAACAACTAATAGAAACGTAAAAAGAGAATACCCCGCCATTATCATGTCGTAGACAGATAACTGTCACAAATTGACGAAATTTGCACATTCAATCCCAAAGCAGATCTCCGCAATATCAATTTACGCATCAAGTTTGGTGAAAATCCATTAAGATTTACACAAGTAATTGTCCTGAAAAGTAAATATGGATGTGTCGTGGACAGATGACTGAAAAGTTGATACAATTTGCCCATTAGCAATCCAAAAGCAGATCTCCACAATATCAATATACATAGCAAGTTTCGTAAAAATCAATTGATATTTAATCAAGGTATCCTCCGGAAACGAAAGTACCGACGTGTCGCGGGCAGATAACTGAAAAATTGAGTAAATTTGCCGATTAGCAATCCTAAAGCAGATCTCTACAATATCAATGCACATACCAAGTTTCGTAAAAATTCATTGACATTTACTGAAGTTATTGTCCGGAAACGAAAATATGGACATGTCGTGGGCAGATAACTCTGGCAAAAGCTAATGAAATTTGCCGATTAGCAATCCCAAATCAGATCCTGATAATATCAATCCACATTCCAAGTTTCTTGAAAATATATTGATATTTACTGAAGTTATCGTCCGGAACCGACAATACGTACGTGTAGCCGGCAGATAATCCTGTCAAAAATTTACGAAATTTGCCTATTAGCAATCGATTAATATTTACTCAAGATATCATCAAGAAACGAAAATAAGGACGGACGGACGTACGACAGACGGACGGACGGACAAACACACGGACAGTCAATGTGAAACCATAACACCCCGCCACTATCCTATGGCGGGGTATAAAAATGAAGCGAGGAAAGAAGAAGGAAATGGAAAAAATCAACATTGCATCTCTCTAACAAACCTAGAAAAAAATAAGACAAAATAATTACTAAACTTGGAAAAGAAAATACAAATTAAATGAATAAACTTATCTTAAAATAGTACTGTAATGATTCTGTATGCTTATGTTCATGGATGCTCAGCAAAGCCTAACATGAGTACTCGGCAGAGCCTTGTAACAAATATTCGGAAAGCAAAATAACTTCAATGTTTTGACAAAACGTGTTCAATAAATAGGCTGCTTACTGTCTTTTTGACATCAGTCGGAAAGACGTTGTTTGCTTGGCGTTTTATTTTAAATGAGAATATTTTGTTCTGATTAACCATATCTGATCAAAAACCATTTGTCTTTTCTGTTTCTGTGTTTTGTTCTCAAATATTGAGGGCCAAAAATGGTCTGACCTATGAAATTTCTGTAGTAAAGTGATTCTTTGTAAGTTTTGTCCTAAGAAAATATTTTTTATATGTCTTTGCTGAATTTGAGTTATTGATGTTTCATAACAATATTGTGAAAATTCCAAAAAAAATGAGCAAGCAGAACTTGTTGAAAATCTGCCTCCACCCTACATATTTCTGCACAATTTGTATTCAGTTTTACTATGGGGAAAAGTGTTTTTTTTTTTGTGCGCGTGTTTGCATAGGAAGTTATGACAAATGGTTATGCGTTAAATCATGACAAAAGTTTGCAAATTTACTTCTTCTGTGTAACTCTTTCGAGTCCATCAAATTATGACGATTATTTCTGAAGTCTGAAGGTGTCGGCCTAGCCTACATCCAGTCCCTTAGCATTTATGTATATTTGATTTGGTCAAATATACGTATTTATGTCAAAATTTGAAGAGCTAGGTGACTGTACATTCATGCAGTCTGGTCACGGCTATCTATGTCAGTCTAAATTCCACAAGGACTCTTTTCGTACGGTGCGCATCGAATGTTATTTCAACAAAAACTGCAGACATTACCATTTTGCAATTTTGAATCATAATGGAATTTGCATCAAAGTTATTTTAACCCGCGAAGATGGACATATGTTTTCTGTTTGGATAAAGTAATTATGGATGCATATGAAGTTTTTTTTGTTTGTTTTTTGTTGTTGTTTTTTTTCATATAAACAGATACGGATATTTTTCTCGGGAGGAAATGTTCAATTCCTGCTGAGCAAAACATCTGGCATCTCTTTGTACAAAGAAATGCATTTTTTCACTACTAAAGCTGTATGCCAACCATAATCCTTTATTTTGAGTGCGGCTCTGCCTGACTCCAAAGGTTCATGCACATTCATGCGGTATTGATTCATATAATGTATGCGAAAAATTCATATAATGTATGCGAAAATTTTATTAAGCAAGTCCGTCTAACGCGCAGTTTGATTTCATTGGTCAATGACGATCTGTGGATAACAACTTTAAGAAAATTTTGTGCATGTACATTTTGTAAACAATCGACCCAAAACTGAAAACGTTTTCTTGAAGGTTCTGTTTCTAAGTCGTTTTCCCATAATGAAAATTTGTGTTTTGATTGTGCCATTATCGATTGACCATGTTTGAAAAGGGACATAAACATGTCTTTATTTAGCTTCCGGATTTTTACCAGACTATTTCAATAATGCTGTTATATAAAGGTTTTATCCTATGAATATTTCTCATAAACCGACATTTGTCAGAATTCACCATTTCATCGGAAAAGGGAATGGAACGAATTCACATGCGGATTTTATTGTCGTCTGGCATAAACAAGTCAGAACCATTAGTCCTTCGGTCACTGGTTTGACCTTCGACAAATCATTTGTCCTTCCACAGACTTACTTGTCGAAGGACAAACTTATTCAGAGACCAAAATTATAATAAAATAAAATTTTCGCATACATTATATGAATCAATACCGCATGAATGTGCATAAACCTTTGGAGTCAGGCAGAGCCGCACTCAAAATAAAGGATTATGGCTGGCATACAGCTTTAGTTGTGAAAAAGATACATTTCTTTGTACAAAGAGATGCCAGATGTTTTGCTCAGCAGGAATTGAACATTTCCTCCCGAGAAAAATATCCGTATCTGTTTATATGAACAAAAAAAACAACAAAAAAACAAACAAAAAACAAAAAAAAACTTTATATGCATCCATAATTATTTTATCCAAACAGAAAATATATGTCCATCTTCGCGGGTTAAAATAACCTTGATGCAAATTCCATTATGATTCAAAATTGCAAAATGGTAATATCTGCAGTTCTTGTTGAAATAACATTCGATGCGCACCGTACGAAAAGAGTCCTTGTGGAATTTAGACTGACATAGATAGCCGTGACCAGACTGCATGAATGTACAGTCACCTAGCTCTTCACATTTTGACATAAATACGTATATTTGACCAAAATAAATATACATAAATGCTAAGGGACTGGATGTAGGCTAGGCCGACACCTTCAGAAATAATCGTCATAATTTGATGGACTCGAAAGAGTTACACAGAAGAAGTAAATTTGCAAACTTTTGTCATGATTTAACGCATAACCATTTGTCATAACTTCCTATGCAAACACACGCACAAAAAGCCACTTTTCCCCATAGTAAAACTGAAAGCAAATTATGCAGAAATATTTAGGGTAGATAACTTGGAGGCAGATTTTCAACAAGTTCCGCTTGCTCATTTTTTCTGGAATTTTCACAATATTGAAAATCAATAACTAGAAACATCAATAACTCAAATTCAACAAAGACATATAAAAAATATTTTCTTAGACAAAAATTACAACGAATCACTTTACTATAGAAATTTCATTTTTGGCCCTCAATATTTGAGAACAAAACACAGAAACAGAAAAGACAAATGGTTTTTGATCAGATATGGTTAATCAGAACAAAATATTCTCATTTAAAATAAAACGCCAAGCAAAAAACGTCTTTCCGACTGATGTCAAAAAGACAGTAAGCAGCCTATTTATTGAACACGTTTTGTCAAAACATTGAAGTTATTTTGCTTTCCGAACATTTGTTACAAGGCTCTGCCGAGTACTCATGTTAGGCTTTGCTGAGCATCCATGAACATTAGCATACAGAATCATTACAGTACTATTTTAAGATAAGTTTATTCATTAAATTTGTATTTTCTTTTTCCAGTTTAGTAACTATTTTGTCTTTTTTTTTCTAGGTTTGTTAGAGAGATGCAATGTTGATTTTTTCCATTTCCTTCTTCTTTACTCGCTTCATTTTTATACCCCGCCACACGATAGTGGCGGGGTGTTATGGTATCACATTGACTGTCCGTGTGTTTGTCCGTCCGTCCGTCTGTCTGTCGTACGTCCGTCCGTCCTTACCCGTACCTCAAATTTCCGAAGGATTCCGTGCAACTACGAATAATTTCGAAGAAAATATTGTGCGGAGTATTGGGACATTTACTACGAAGCCATTTTTTTTTCGAAAAATGGAAAACAGAGCGGAGAATGCGTAAATCTCTACGATTATCAACACATTCGGAAAGAGCTACGCACTTTCGTAACAAGCGGAGTATTGGGATGAAATTTCCGCATGCTTACGCAAACTTACCATTCGTATCTTGTGTAAAGGTTCGTAGAAAATGTCCCAATACTCCACTGGTTTGTAATCAGCTCCGCATGACTGCGTAATTGTTCGTAACTAGCTCCGCATGCTTACCATTCGTATGTTGCGTAAAGTTTCGTAGAAAATGTCCCAATACTCCGCTGGTTTGTAATCATCTCCGCATGACTGCGTAGTTGTTCGTAACTAGCTCCGCATGCTTACGCAGGCTTACCATTTGTATGTTGCGTAAAGTTTCGTAGAAAATGTCCCAATACTCCGCTGGTTTGTTATCATCTCCGCATGACTGCGTAGTTGTTCGTAACTAGCTCCGCATGCTTACGCACACTTACCATTAGTATCTTGCGTAAAGGTTTGTAGAAAATGTCCCAATACTCCGCTTGTTTGTAATCAGCTGCGCATGACTACCTATTTGTCTCCAAATGAACATTTTTTTGTGTTGAGGTTTTACGGCCCAGTCAACCTAATGGGGTCATGTAGAGCCTGGTCAGTTTACCTAACCACACTTTTACTGGGCAGCTTAGTCCTCTAAGTGGTTAACCATTGAGTGTGCACATTCTTTCGCCAGAAACTGACAACTGCCCTTCTTACATGACAGCGGAAGGGAGAGAATGACCATAAAAAGTACTTCATGATCATATCCCTATGAAATAATGTTGCTGACCTGATGGGGGTCAAACCTGTAACCTAATCACAAGTTGGATGTGCATCCAACGGAGCCACCTAGGCTGGCCTCCGAATGAACATAGCAAGCACCTCCAGGATTTCAAGATAGGGCAGTAACAAAATTAATATGAAAACTCCATAAAGCATGCTTTTTCTACCACAAAATGAAGCATAACATAAATTTATTTTGTATTAAAGCATTTTGTATTTACAAAAAGGTCATTAGTCATTGGAATCTACTTAAAGAGTCATGTACATGTGTGTTTTGTATATCTGTTAACAGTGATGGAAAAAAGATTTTACAGCAATTTTACAGCACTTCTTTTGAAGAAAAGCATTATAATCAATATATTGTGAATGAAAAAATAAAAAGTGCAAGACTTAGAATTCAACTTTTTGATTTGCTTATATTCTATTGAAATACATGTAATCAAAAGAGACCACCAACCTTCTGTCCAAACCACTGAAATCAGCAATCACATTTCCATGGACTATTAAAGTCATTTAGACTATTCCATTTTAGATGTAAAACACAAAAACCAAGTATATGTATTTCTAATCCATAATTCAAATTCACTAATAGTTATATGTTGCCTTAGAGTAGCTCTATAAATGACTGAACTTTTTGGTTTCAAAGCAATAAAGCAGCTACTTTTATGATATCTTAATTGATACCATTTTGTATCCATGGCAACAAATTCTTCTGTGAACCTGTTATGCATATTAAATTTCAAAGGTCTCTAAGCACACTCCGAATGCTACGAAAGACTACGAACCAAAAATTGGTTAAGTTATATTCTATGTTCTCATTTGGTCTAAAAAATTTCTAAGTCCAGTAATCTCCATACATATACGAACTGAAATAAGTTAAAGTCTATATTCTACGAACTGTTCCGCACTGAAAAATGTTAAGTCCACAGTTTTACAAAGGAATCCGTTCAGAGTGCGGAGATTGCTCCGTTTGTTTGTAGACAGCTACGAATATATTTCTACGTATGTACGGAAATTTGTTCGTAAATACGCAGATTTCCACAAACCTTCGTAATAAACTACAAGAATATACGCAATCTCCGGACAAAATTACGCAAAAATACGAAAGAATCCACTCATTTACGAAGAGAACTGTTCGTAGTTTTCGTAAATTTGAGGTACGGGTATTTTCGTTTCTGGATGATATCTTGAGTAAATATGAATCGATTTTCACCAAACTTAGTATGTGCATTGATATTGTAGAAATCTGGTTTGAGATTGCTAATAGGCAAATTTCGTAAATTTTTGACAGGATTATCTGCCGGCTACACGTCCGTATTGTCGGTTCCGGACGATAACTTCAGTAAATATCAATATATTTTCAAGAAACTTGGAATGTGCATTGATATTATAAGGATCTGATTTGGGATTGCTAATCGGCAAATTACATCAGCTTTTACCAGAGTTATCTGCCCACGACACGTCCATATTTTCGTTTCCGGACAATAACTTCATAAATGTCAATGAATTTTTACGAAACTTGGTATGTGCATTGATATTGTAGAGATCTGCTTTAGGATTGCTAATCGGCAAATTTACTCAATTTTTCAGTTATTTGCCCGCGACACGTCGGTACTTTCGTTTCCGGAGGATACCTTGATTAAATATCAATTGATTTTTACGAA
Source organism: Anodontia alba (assembly GCA_964016985.1). NCBI lineage: Eukaryota > Metazoa > Mollusca > Bivalvia > Lucinida > Lucinidae > Anodontia > Anodontia alba. The sequence continues at coordinate 77,672,817 of OZ024831.1, forward strand.
ACTTGCTATGTAGATTGATATTTTGGAGATCTGCTTTTGGATTGCTAATGGGCAAACTTCATCAACTTTTCAGTCATCTGTCCACGACACATCCATATTTACTTTTCAGGACAATTACTTGTGTAAATCTTAATGGATTTTCACCAAACTTGATGCGTAAATTGATATTGCGGAGATCTGCTTTGGGATTGATAATGGGCAAATTTCGTCAATTTGTGACAGTTATCTGTCTACGATATGATAATGGCGGGGTATTCTCGTTTTACTTTCATCGTAAATGTCACGATACGATATGTTTTTGAAAGCGGCTTTTGTTTCTTGAAAGTCATTTTTGATCGTACGATTCTCGTACGACCACGATACGATAAAACTCAGTCGTTCGACCTTTTTTGAAAGAGGCCCCAGGTGTTTATGCCATATGCGAACAACAAAGGCGAAGGTCAGTCTGATCAGGGCCTTTGTTGTTTGCTGCATAGAATATATACGCTCGTATCTAATTTCTATATCTGCAATTTAAAGACTAGATAGCTTCTGTAGCTGAACAGGCCGGTGTCTTACCTGGTCGCAATCCCCGATGACAGGTTTTCTCGTTACGAGGCTCATATATATGTTGATCAAACCTGCATGTTGAGCAGGCAAAAAACATCTTTTTACAGAAATCCTACGGAACCTACTCTTTTGGGCCTACTCTAATTTTTTGGGACATCTGAGATTTTTTCTATCTATTTTAGGGCACATTTCTGAAAAAAAAACAAAACATTTATTCTTTTCATGACAAAACAAATATATATATATATATATATATATATATATATATATATATATATATATATATATATATATATATATATATATATATATATATATATATATATATATATATATATATACAGTGTACTTTGCACCCAGCAATTACTCGGTATCCGGCCAGTCGGATCAGTCATAGCTGTGTGCTCAGTAGGAGTCTAAGGACTCACAGTTTCTTCATGTGGATAGCAAAGACTGATCAGACTGGGCGGATGCCCATCTTGATGTAAGTATTTGCTGTGCGAAAGGTAACTTTGTTAGTTTTGTTGTGCTGTGTCTCGATTATGGCTGAAATACTGCCACTATGACCTAAAATGAAGCTTTGGTTCCTTCTTCAGTTCTGACTGATTGACTTTCCTCAAAATTAATATGTTTTCATCCTTTTAAAACAACATTTCAGTGACATTAGGCAGAAAAAGAATTTTGTTTCTGGAAACATCTTGATATCTTTTAGTGTCTTTTGGTAGACAAACTTTTTTTCTTTGTTGGAAACAAAAAACTTTTCCAGGCATGAAAAAGCAGAAAAATCATTTAAAATATAGACACCCCTCCTCCATGCAAAAAGTAGGGTTTCCAGAAACAAGACTTTTTTTTGCCTTAGAATGCTATTGTTTTGCCTTAGGTTGCAAACGGCCCTGGTGCAATGAAGCACTGTTTGGGATAGGACAGATCCATCGGATCGGAATAGTTGAAGCTTTGGTTCATTACAGAGCAGCTGAGACACCATTTATATGCTTTTAGTTTTCTATCAGCAGGACTTCGGGCAACACAGTCACATGAAACATTATAAATAGATAGAATTTTCTTTTCATACAAAGAAGACAAATTTATCTGTATGTGAAATACATGTATATTATAGACTCCAAATTATGGAAACTGCAAACATCCTTAATATAAGAATCAGTGAAACAGATAAGGATGGTATTTGGTGATAATGAGAGGAGGATTTCCGTAGAACATGTTGTGGGTACGCATTAGAATGGCCTTGATGCGATTCTAATGAGTACCCACAACACGTTTCTGTGGAGAAATAACGAAACATTATCCTCAATTACATGTACCCTATCCTGACCTTTCGATCCAAGACAACTTCCGCATTTAATAGCTATCCCTAAACTGTTATATCAATGTATGATGCATAGAATATATTGGAAAATGTACCTAAAAAGACCATTTGGGAACCAGTATTTTACAGTGTTTTACTACTCATTTCAGCTTCTTGCAACATTTTTTAAAGTTGACGATTGTCAAAACCAATACTTTATATCATTGATTGGATGTAAATATCCATTTTAGGTGTGGCATAAACCCATTAGAATCATTTTCACATGTCAAACAATGACCACAAGAAAGGAAATGAACACAAATATTGGTCACTTATTTGATAAACCGGTCATTCAAATTTCAGGATCACTTCTTACTTGACAAAAATAATGCTAAAAAAGTCAAAAGCTGTTTTTCATTTAATACAAACTAATCACCTGTCATGTCAAGGGGCTTTCCTTTACTTGCAGTGTAATAGAAAAGTCTAATGAATTCTGAAATTAGTAGTTACAACAAACAATGTTACAAAGAGATTGGCATATATACTTGCATATAAATGCATTAAATGGAGCCGCAAATTTAATATGAAAAATTCTAATGGTCTTTTAAAAATAATAGAATAAGCTGAAATGAAAAAAAAATCTATCCATTTCCGGTGAGGCATTCAATGAGAATCAGAGAGAAGCCTCTTGACGTATGGATTATTATGCGTCCAGATGGAAGCGTCGACTCGGCACACTGTACGTGTATGGCAGGACTGGATGAATGTTGTAGCCACGTTGCAGCAGTCTTGCTTATATTAGAATCAGCAACCAAAGCCAAACGAGAGACTTCTGTTACCGACACCCCTGCCTATTGGATGTTTCTTACTGGTGCTAGACTTGATGTTCCATATGACTTAAAGAAATGGATTTGCAGTCTGCTGCTAAGAAAAGGAAAATGTCACTGGCAGACTCAAACTGCTAACCATCCCCAAAACGACACTGAGGAAACAGACTTTCTGGGGAGGAAGATAAGTTTCTGGAGAATCTTCATAACTGTTTACCAACGTCTGCGGTTCTGTCACTGAGTGATACATTTTCTGAAAACTTCATTCCAAAGACTCAACTTAATACATGGCCCGTGGATTTGAGAAAGTTATATCGGAGTGCTAATTATTTTTTAACATATGAAGACTAAGTGAAAAAAAAAATGTGAAACAACGGACATAACAGTAACTGATGCTGAAGGTCAAACAAGAAAACAGAGTGATTCGCCATTTTGGTACAAGTATCGGATTGGAAGAGTGACCGCTTCAAATTTCTAGGCTGTGTGTCATACGAATCCTGAAAAAAACCGTCTATATCCTTGGTGAAATAAAACTGTGCTACTCTGAGGAATACCAGAAACTATTCACAAGTGCAGCCACAGAGTGGGTAAAACAAAAGGAAGTGACCGCAAGAAAAGACTAAGTGGCAAACGAGCTCGTTCAGGGTCATTTCGTTAACTGTTTTAGCGGATTCAATGTACAATATTCTGATATTTTTTGCTGAAAAAAATGTGAGTAGCTTTTGCATTGCAAAAGCTACTCACATTTTTTCAGCAAAAACTTTCAGCATATTTGTGTATCACTCGATGTAAATTTTAACGAATCGTTAACTAACGACGTCGTTAGCTTTAAACAACTGGGCCCAGAACTTTAACTGTCGTGAAAGTGGACTCATTCTGAGTGAAACATCTCCTCAATTTGGAGCTAGCCCTGATGGACTGTTGTGGTGATGGATGCTTAGAGATTAAGTCAAGGACAGTGTATCAGCTGAGGTTGCATGGCTGGAAAAACAATGACGGTAGAATTATATTAAAGAAAAAACATCCCTACCAGGTGCAAATGAGCCTCTACGTAACTAATATAGCTTAACTATACATAACTTAGTGCCACAGAGGCCTTTCTGTTATTTAAACTTCATCAGTGTGGCTAAACCCCAAAACTTTGGAAATGAAACGTATGATGCGCATATTTTGGCAAGCAGCAAGACATACAAAAAGCAAAATAAGCTTAAGAAGTGGATTCCGAACCCGCTAAGATACATGTAATTTTAGAAACTTTTTGAATTTGTACTATAACAAAGATTTAGGTATAAAAATAGTTACTTTATACTTAAGTACTGACGTTAACACCGTTGTATCAACATCAGCACTGAGGAACTGATACTGAGTTGATGACAGCTCTGTGTGATTACTAACAGACTGTGACTTCTATCTCTGGAACCAAAATAGCAGTCATTATAGAGACGGAAATGTCTCTGAAAGCAAAGGACTTTCATTCCAAGTGTATGATGCCAGAACTTCTTGGCAGATACTTCACCCAAAAGCAGGTCCTTCGACCTGTTCTCCCAGCAAACACATCAAGTGCTGCTATGGCAGAAATCAGGCGATAAAGATAATTCAATTATCGATGCAAAGTACTGTGTCTGCGGTGGCGACGATGATGGGAGGAAAATGATAATGTGCGAAGATGAAAACTGCAAAAAAAAAAAAACAACAACAAAAAACAGTGGTACCATATGGTATGCATAAATCTCAAACGAGCACAGAAAGGAAAATGGATTTGTAAAGACTGTCGCAAATGCACATTTTGAGCACTAGCCCATCATCTCTTTTTTGGGACCGAGGCAAACAGTGCAGACCCAGATCAGGCGCTGCGTTCTGCATTGTCTGATCAGGGTCTACACTGATCGCTTAGGCCAAAAAAATGTCTTGTAGCTGGAAACCCTGCCAACCCTATATTTTGGGGGCCTACTTCAAAAGTTTTGGGACATCTGAGAATTTGTCTTCCTTTTTTATGGTATTTTTTAATGATTTTTATGTTTTTCCTAAAAAAATTACCAAAAAAATAATAATAATAAAAATAATAATTGCCTACATACGACCCTAAAAAATATTGAGACGCTTTTTTTTGCCTTGTAGGAATTTCTATCAAAAATAAAATAAAAACAAATACGTACAGCAGACTGTGAGACACCCCTTAAACCGGAAATGGACTCATCCGTTTGATTTGATAAGGATGGAAAGTCCACTAGATAAATATGGGTTAAAGTGATTCGCTTAAAATGTAAATGCCATATCAGCTGTGCTGGATTTTGTACATAGATGATACATTTTTGTACATAGATGATACATTAAACCAGACACGATTCAGTCACTTGCTTAGTCTTAATGCATGTCAGCCAACATGCGGAATTTATATGAGACACCTCATGACAATACCAACAAAATGACTGTGAGCCCAGCAAAGACTGATCAGACTGGATGGATGCCCGGGCTGATCTGAGTCTTCGCTGAGCACATGCCATGTTGTTGGTAATGTCAGAGGTGTACATGTATTTGGACAGTTGAGACATTAAACAAGACAATCCAATCTACAAAACACGGGAACAAATTTCTGTAATTTTAAAAGTATTTTAAAAATTTGAATTTAAAGAAAACAGTTAATACAGTAATACAGTAATCAGCCTCAGTGAAACGGATAAAGGAGGTTATTTGATGATAATTCAAGGATAATCTTAGTAAGTTCTCCATAAAAAGATACTTCGTGAGTACTCCTTACAATTGCCTAGGCGAGGCAATTCTAATGAGTACCCACAACGAATGTTTTTATGGAGAAATACACACATAACCAAAAGTATCCCTTATTTATCACCATATACCCTCCTTACTAGTTGGTAATGTGTCAAAAAGATGCAGAAACAATGCAGACCCTGTTCAGACTGCCAGAGCATAAAAAATCAACAAACTGACCAGTGAACCCTATAAAACACACAGCAAAAACTCTGGTCAGACTGGGTAGATGCTAAGGTTGATCTGAGTCTTTGCTGAATGCAGTGCAAATCGTTTTGTTGGTTTTGTCATACTTTGGCTCAACTGTATTTTTGTCACTGTAATCACTATGATCATTTTGGAATGGTCTTTGTTGGAACTTTGTCTGTTTTATATACCTCAGTCAATAGGCACCACCGATGGATAAAGGTTTGTCAAACAATAACACACCATGACTATTTTGACTATTGTTGGTATGCTGTCACCAGACTTCAGTTTTATGAATTTAAGGGGAATAATGCTTCGAAAATCCTAAATTTTCTCAACATCCAATGACGCGCTCCACATAAATCCGAACTGATGCGATTTTTCTGGTCTTTTCAACGTCAACTGGGTGTAGTTGTGATTTCCCACGAGTAAAACTTGGGATTGCAAGTTCCGCCTGGTAAAATCTTACACTTTACTTAATGTTGAAGCCACGATCAACCATGACTATGTCTCCAGGTAATAAATTGTTCAACACGCCGCACTGTTCTGTCAGATGTTTATCTGAGGTTCTGCCACCCCCATCCTTCAGAAATGAAAGTCACTACTCTTTGGGGTGCAATTCCAATTAAATACTTAATAGTTTGGTGATGTTTGTAATTGGAATAAGTATACACCTTATTTAGAGCACTACTTGGCCTGTCTGTGAATAGTTCGAAGCAGTCCTTTATCACAACCACGTTCTGTCCAAAATCTCTCCGGAAGCACAGAGGCCGACATCCTTAAATTTTCTCTTGTTGGCCACTTTACAAGAAATTGAAGTCTGACAAAAAGTATGTCCAGCGTGCTATGAGAATTCTTCTGAACAGTGGCCACAGAAACATTCAAATGATAGGCGATGTCTTTAAAAAGGTAATTCATCCTCAGTTTCACTAGACAGATAAAAAATTCTTCTTCCTTAGTTAATGTCTTACTGCTACTACTCATCTGACTTTACAAGTTTTAATACACCCAAATTTGGTGTATAAAAAGGCACTTTCTCTGGATTATCAACATAAGTCTGGAAATGGTAAATCCTGTTTTCGACAGCTGCTTTTTCATTTGCTTCAAGCATTCGCGATCGATTGTCAGCCTCAGTTTGTTGCAATCCTTCAAGGGTTAGATCTGTCTGAACATTTTTGCACTGTTCATCTGAGGGTTGCGCTGTATCCTGAATTTGGTGGTCATTTTCACTTTCGTTGATCACTGGTAGGTCGGTTATGTCATTTGCTCCTGGGGATGAACTCTCATTTGATGTGGAGGAAAATTCAATACGTCGCTTTTTCAGAGACAGCAGTGACGATACAGCATCAGAAACATCTCTTTTATGTTTTCTTTATCTGGAGCTGGGGTTTTGGCTTCCTTATGCCCTAATTCCAAAGTGGGAAGCCACGAAGGACTGGCACGATGATTGGATTGAATTTTTTTTGTCAACATCTGTCTACAATGTTTAGCTGGTCTGTATGAAGTACAGGGAGAGCTGTTGTAGTCACCCCGGTCGTCCGCGTCCGCGTTTGCGTTCCCGTACCCGTCACAAAGTTTTTCAAATGCTTATATTTCAACAGTCACTTACCACAGATCATTCATATTTGAAATTTGGTGCTTGTGGCGGGGGGAGGGGGGGGGAGGTGGGGGGGTTGCCTGTAATTTAAAAAGAACAGACCTCTGGGTTCATGCCCTGGGGTGGGTCTAGGGGTCAAAATCTAGGACACCTTTGTAAACTGCTCTGATGTTATGTTGCTGTGTTAAATTTTTTCATATGCTTATATCTTAGTTGTCAGTTGCCAATAAGCAGTCATATTTGGAACATGGGTGTCTGGAAGGGTCGTCAAAGTGTCTATAGGTATCGGCCCCTGGGTTCATGCACTGGGGTGGGGCTAGGGTTCAAAAGCTAGGACACCATTGTAAAATGCTCTTTTGCTGTGTTTAAGTTTCTCTTATGCTTATATCTTAGTAGTCAGTTGTCAGCAAGCATTCATATTCGGAACTTGGGTGCCTGGAAGAGTCGTCTAAGTGTCCATAGATTCCGGCCCCTGGATTCATGCCCTGGGGTGGGGCTAGGTTTCAAAATCTTATAAAGTGTTTAGTGCATTTCTGTTATGCTAACATTGTTAACACATCCTACGTAATACATCAGTCAACCTGGTGACATTGCTTAAAATGTCATTTGGTGATGGTCATGGTGACCTACATTTCACAGCCCAATGACCTTTATGTCATGGTCCAGTGATCTCTTAGACTGTTTGATGGAGAACTGTCATACCTTGGATATTAGTTTCATGTGACACAAAGAGTGACCTTAAAACATAATTGGATCAGTGTGACCTATATTTCATGGTCCAGTGATTATTCCTCATACCTTGAAGACTATTTGGTAGAGAAATGTCATACCTTGTATATTAGTTTCATCTGACACTAAGAGTGGCCACAAAATATATGTAGGTCAATTTGACCTATTTTCATGTTCCAGTGATTATGCTTTAGATCTCGAAGACTATTTGATGGAGAAATGTCTTATCTTGGATAGTAGTTCCATGTGACTCGCAGAGTGACCTCAAAATATAATTAGGTCAATATGGTCTATATTCCATCGTCCAGTGATTATGCCTCATATCTCAAAGACTATTTCACAGAGAATTGTCATACCTTGGATATTAGTTTCATGTGACACTAAGAATGACCTCAAAGTATATGTAGATCAATTTGACCTATATTTCATGGTCAAGTGATTGTTTTTTTTTTTTTATATCTTGATGACTATTTGATGAAGAAATGTCATATCTTGGATATTAGTTCCATGTGACGAAGAGTGACCTCAAAATATAATTAGGTCAGTGTGACCTATATTTCATGGTCATGGTCACTTGATTATGCATCATATCTCGAAGACTGTTTGGTAGAGAAATGTCATATCTTGGATATTAGTTTCATGTGACACGTAGTGTAACCTCAAAGTATATGTAGGTCAATTTGACCTATATTTCATGGTCTATTGATCATACCTTATATCTCGACGACTACTTGATAGAGAAATGATAGAGAAATGCCATACCTTGGATATTAGTCCCATGTGACACAAAGAGTGACCTCAGTATTTATGTTGGATATTGTGGCGACTATTTCATGGTCCAGTGATTACCCTCGATGACTTTTTGATGCAGGTCAATTTGACCTATATTTCCTGGTCCAGTGAGTGTGTCTTATATCTCAATAACTATTTGATGGAGAAATGTCATACCTTGGATATAAGTTCCATGTGATGACCGCAGAATATAATTGGGTCAGCGTGACCTACATTTCATGGTCCAGTGATCATGTCTCATATCTTGAAGACTATTTGATAGAGAAATGTCATACATTGGATATTAGTTTCATGTGACACGAAGTGGGACCTCAAAGTATATGTAGGTCAATTTGACCTATATCTCATGGTCCAGTGATTATGCAGTATATCTCGAAGATAGAGAAATAGAGATAGAGAAATATCATACTTTGAATATTAGTTCCATGTGACATGAAAAGTGATCTCAAAATATATCTAGGTCAGTGTGACCTATATTTCATGCACAAGTGATTATGCCATATAACTCGAAGACTATTTGATACAGAAATGTCATACCTTGGATATTAGTTCTATGTGACATGAAGGCTGACCTCAAAATATATGCATGTCAGCATTACCTATATTACATGGTCCAGTAATTTTTCCTTATATTTCGAAGTTTACTTGATGGAGAAATATCATATCATGAATATTAGTTCTATATGACTCTAAGAGTAACCTAAAAATATTATTAGGTTATTGTAACCCACATTTCACAGTGATTTTACCATTTATCTCAAAGATTATTTGATAGAGAAATGTCATACCTAGATTTTAACTTCCATGTGACCCGTTCATTGACATAAAAAATTATCTAGGTCAGAATGACTCAGTGTGACCTAGTGTATCACATCGTTCAGTGATTTGGCCTACTAACTGGAAGACTATTTGATGGAGAAATTTCATACTAGGAATTTTAGTTCCATGTGATGCGATGATAAAACTTCAAAATATATCTAGGTCAGTGTTCCATGTAACACATAGATTTGCATTTAAATTTATAAAGGGTTGTGTGATTTATATTCAGAACTCACAAAACTTATTGTATTTGGAATAGAATCATGGTACAAATACACCTTTTGACGTGAATGTGAAATGATAGGTAGACGAGGCGCAAACAGGCGAGATTGTCTAGGATTGTTTTGGGTTTTTTTTTTTTTTGTTGTTTTTTTCTTTACTTTTCTTTGCTGAATTTGACTTATTGATGTTTCACAACAGTATTGTGAAAAATTCAGAAAAAATGACGAAGCGGAATTTATTGAAATTCTGCCTTCAAGTTACCTACCCTACAGATTTCTTCATATACTGTCCTTTTAACATCTTTTGGAAAGACGTTTTTTGCTTGGCGTATTATTTTAAATGAAAATATTTTAGTCTGATTGACCATATCTTATCAGAAACCATTTGTTTTTTTCTGTTTCTGTGCTTTATTTTTGTCTAGGATTGTTTTTGTTTTTTGTTGTTGTTTTTTCTTTACTTTTCTTTGCTGAATTTAATTTATTGATGTTTCACAATATTGTGAAAATTTCAGACAAAAATAATAATCTCAGACAAAAATAATGAATTTATTTACCCACCCTACAGATTTCTGCATAATTTGCATTCATTTTTTTCTATGGGGAAAAAGTGAAAATATATGATTTTTTTAACCAATGACTAGAATAAAACTTTTTGCGCACAGGTAGTTAGGACAAAAATTTTTGCAAATGACAAATATTTGCAAATTTACTTCTATGTAAATCGCCAAGCAAAAAAACTACTTTCTGAAAGCCGTTGAATGCACAGTAGTTATTTATTTGACCTGCATATCTCTTTATAAGACAATGCCAACTAAGAGGTGTGCTTGGGGAAATGTAGAAGTGATAGTCACAAGCCACACATGAAAGGAATGATTTTTTCCCGTTTCCAAAAGCCGTGGATGAACCTTGATAGATGAAGATCATGGCCTGCGCAAGACCCCGTGAACAAATGAACGTAGACACGTCATCATCATTACGTGTGCCCATTAGTAAGTCATAACAAAGTCTTGCTGAAAATAAGTCAGCGATTCTTCAGAAACTGTTGTAACTCTTTGACGGACTTTGTATTAAACTTTGCAGAACTGATTTTCTTGTAAATATTATTAATTAGTCAAATACACTAAGTAAAGTGTACAAGGTCAGTCTATTTCCATAGAAAATCCATTAGGTTCATACAGCAGCTAGCAGATATTTGTACCCAATCATGCTTATCTGATACCTGTGTAAATAGCGCTGCCGGATAAGCCCTTATTGAGGTGTCAGTGCTAAATCAATTACCCGAATGTATTTTGAACTTGTTCTGAACGAAAGGGGCAATTGACTGGAAACCTAGTTGGAAGTATTGGGGTGATTTGTAAGGTAAAACTGAAATCATTCCAATCAAAAATCCAAGATGGCTGATCACATTTGAGGACAACCTCCATTATGTGAAAGCTTCGGCTTGTGCATGTGTATGTATGTTTTCTAAAATCAAAGAACTGAAAGCCTTCGAATTCAATGAATCTGACCGAATTCCTCCTCCGTATTTACCCTACAAAGGATAAAATACCATTGAAATACCAGTGTATACCAAACTCAGACTGCTTCTGATGCACGTAGCAACCTATTCAGTGGTGCACCATTTGTTGTTAGGTAAAAGTCTTTGTCAAAGATCTATGAAACATGATGTTGTTTAAAATTGCACAACTTATCTTCATCAAGATTATAACGTTTAAGACCAGTTGTTATGTTACACATGTAGTAGAACAAATGCAAAATTCTATTTCCAGAGCAGATTATCTGTAGACTACACTTGCATATACAATGTGACTTATTGGCTTGTTTTGTCTCAGTGTGAATTTGTTTTCATTGAATTTGCAGATATAAAAGTATTTCGTCAGTTTGGATGCGGAAAAATGGCACACTGTGTAAGCCTTCTAAGGCCACTGCAGCTTGAAGTGGGTGAAAATGGAGGTTTGATTTTCTAGAGTTATTAAAAGCCAACCACGATGCCATAGTGGCTATAAAAGCAAGCAATGTGGGTAAGAGATCAATGGCCATAAGAACAGACTTAAATTGGTATGTGAAAAGGAATATGTCAACTACAATTCGATTGTAAAATGTATGTTTCATCATTATGATCATTTGGTTTCCTGCAAAAGAGTATGTGATCAAATTATTCAGTGTGCACTGGGAAGGACAGCTTCTGCCTCAGATGTTTATGAAATATACAAAGCAGTTTCATTTAAACAGCTTCACTGTAGGCAAACTGAAATTCTCTTTGGAAGCGAAGCTAATGAGGTCGAGGACAGCATTCCAAGAAAGAAGAATGGCAGCGTATTGGTTGAATTTGTGTTTCAGTGATTCAAAACTATGATAGATAAAACAAACTTTGGAGAACAAATAATTCGTACATGGAATTTTCTTCAAGAGCTACAACAAACAGCTTCAATATGAGACACAAGCAAAGTTTACCATTGGCAAACGTGTCAAAAGAAAACAAAAGAAAACACAGACAAATGACCTCCTTAAATATCTTCAGAACACGTCTATTACAAATGTTATAACTGTTGGTTGTACGAGAAAATGTACACATGAAAGTTCATTACACGTTTTTTATCGTTCTGACAAATGACAAACCTGAGCTGTATATCCCTTCAACCAATACAATCTATGCAATGATATTTGGAAAAATACCATAGTTCGAGATGTGATGAAATTATATTCATAACAAAGGCAGATGCCACAAAATACATTTCCGAAGAGAGCAAACATTTTAGATTTCACCTGAGGGACGATTATTTAGTTTGGTTGATAAAGGAATTGTTTATTTGGAAATCAAACAATATAAGCAGTGTAGAAGCTGTGTCAGCTGAAGTAGAAATGAAGTGTCCAGCATGTTTCGAAATTACTGATGAAATCCCACTAAGTTTAGAGCAGTTCAGTATTGTAAATGAGTGTAATAAAAGTATTCCGATTCATGTGCAGTTACTTTTTGAATCATTTCTGAATAAAGACTTCATTCGATGGTGTGATAAAAAAGATGTCTATATAAAAGAAAAACACAAATATTTATATCCGTTATATGATTCTCTTACATTTTCACAATCTACGATATATCGGGGTTTATCAAGAACGGAACACAAAGGAACTTACGATGAATAAGCTTCATCTTTACAGTCTTTAAAATATCCTCAGATAGTTGGGCAACAGTCAGTTTTCGACTTGCTGATCAAATGATTAAAAAAACGGCACATTTTGAGATCTATATATATACCTAAGCCGTTACAGCCTTGAATATCAGTCAAGTTTCGGAACCAAAAAAACTAATCTTAATATGAGAGAAAGCATTGGTACAGCTCTGATGGTGATTTTCAGACCAATCGCCAGTCTCCTGTAACCGACACTATCCAGTAGTGAAGTTTCCGCCTGCCTGGCAACAAAGCTCTAGTCCAATGGGCTCCAGGCTTTGTGTAAAAACAAATAAATGTGGACTTCAACTCAATATAAAAGTGGTGCAATTTCCTTACCTAGCGGGCCAAAATCGCTGCTAGTTTAACTGAAGGAAGTGGAAATAAAACGGAATATATAACTGTGCTGAATGAAATATAATTAAAAAAGTGTCCTAAAAAAACCCACAAGATTTGTTCATTTAGCACTAACTAGTATTCAACAGCTATCAACTGTAAACGACCTTTCACATGCTTCATGCTTCGAACGTATACACGATTCTATGGTTTATTTACCTTCACATAATTAGACTGCAAACTAAGTATTTGCATTCCAAGATTGTGTGTAACTATATGTAGTTTAATGTTGTTTACTCCATTTAAGGGTCAGCAAAGACTGTCCGAGTAATCTCCGTCATTTAGTAGGTTATGTTATGTTTTATGTACTGGATATATTTATTGTTGAGTATGGTGTCTTAAGACAACACTAGTTGAAGTTATTTAACACAATCAATGCAGTTTTGTCATATAAATCTAGTGACGATGTTAGTGCAGATCTTTTCAAATTATTAAAGCTCTACTTTGTAGATGTTTTCATATTCTATGATGTACCAATATGGTAGGGTTTTGACATGTTAATATATGCATCAGACCTGTGATGTATTTCAAGGTAAGCATTAAGCATCTTCAGTTTAGATATCTGGTTGACAGTGCTTATTGGAAAGTCTGATTTGTGTTCTTCAAATATTTATCTGTCTCATTAAGTGTTTCTAGGAGTTGAACATGTGTGCAGCATTTTGTTTGGTGCCGTCACCAGGAAGCATTTTCCCATGCTATCTATGTTAAACATAAGGCTCAGGCCTTTGATATTTGATACATAGTTCACCTAGTGGATCATAGTTCACCTACCAAGATCGTTCAAGTTACTACCCTGGGGCACAAAATGGTCCTGCTCTGGGGCGACATGTTTTACATAGACTTATATAGAGAAAACCTCCAAAAATCTATTATATCTGAAACCAGAAGGCCGGGGCCTTTGATATTTGGTAAATAGCTTCACCTAGTAGACCTCTGCCAAGATTGTTCAAATTATAGGCCTGGGGCCAAAAATGACTTATATAGAAAACAAATTTTTTAAAAAAATTCTTGTCTGAAAGTGCAAGACCTAGACCTTTGATATTTGATATGTAGCATTGCCTAAAGGTCCTCTGACAGGAGTGTTCAAATTATGACCCTTGGTGAAAGGGGGCGGGGGGTGCGGGAAGGGCTAGGGTCACTTGTTTTACATAGAGCAAAAGGCCATTGGCAATGATTAGGCCTCGGACTATCAAACAAATAGGGAAGTGGGCCTGAAGAGTAGATGACCCTTAAGTCAAAGGTCAAGGTCGCCATGATCTTAAGTACCAAATAGGCTTATAACTCTGCAATGCTTATGGTTAGGACACTCAAACTTACTAGACATGTTGGTCGGTCCTCACCAGTAGATGATCTTGAGGGCAAAGGTCAAGGTCATCAGGACCTTTAGTACTTTAAAGCTTGATAACTTGGCAATGCTTGGGGCTAGGAACCTCAAACTTAGAAGGGATGTTGGTCCTCACCAGTAGATGACACCAAGGGCAAAGGTCATGGTCAAGGTCACCATAACTTTTGGTACTAAAAAGTTAATAATTCGGCAGTGCTTGAGGCCAGAACCCTTCAACTTAGATTGGATGTTGATCTTGACCAGTAGATGACACTATTAGCAAAGGTCAAGGTCACAGTGACCTCTAACACAAAACAAGCTTATAACTCGGCAATGCTTAGGCCTAGGACCCTCAAACGTAGTAGGGATGCTTATTCTGATAAGAAGATGACCCGGAGGGCAAAGGTCATGGTCTGGGTCACCGCCTCTCTGTTAGCAATGCTATGTATAACATGATTCAGGTGAGCGATATAGGGCCATAATGGCCTTCTAGTTGATCTACAAGTCACCCAGATGCTTCCTACCAAGTTTCGAGTCAGTTGGCCTTTCTGTTCAGGAGAAGAAGCCAAAACTAGATTTTAAGATGGCCGCCGTCTTGGATTTCCGACCGGAACGATTTTAGCTATTTTGGATCTGCAAGTTGCCCCGACACTTCCTTCCAAGTTTCGAGTCAGTTAGTTTTCCAGTTCAGAGATGGAGCACATCTTGGATTTCCGCTCGGAACCATTTTAACTACTTTTGATCTGTAAGTTGCCCTGACACTTCCTACCAAGTTTTGAGTCAGTTAACCTTTCGGTTCAGGAGAAGAAGCCCAAAATATATTTTCAAGATGGTCGCCATCTTGGATTTCCGACCGGAACGATTTTAGCTATTTTGGATCTGCGAGTTGCCCCGACACTTCCTTCCAAGTTTCGAGTCAGTTTTTCAGTTCAGGAGATGGAGCAAAATATATTTTTTTTCAAATGGCCGTCATGGAGGCCATCTTTGATTTCCGATCAGAACAATTTTAGCTATTTTTCGTTCTACAAGTCACCCAGATGCTTCCTATCAAGTTTCCAGTCAATTGACCGAGGGGTGTAGGAGGAGTAGGCTTTCAAAACAAATTGTTGATGACGCGCACGATGGACAGTGACTGGCCATATTAGCTTACACTGAGCACTTTGTGCTCAGGTGAGCTAAAACGCGAATGTAAGAAGGGTGTTCTAAAAGAATTGCTCATTGTATCATTGCTGGATATCGACGTGCAACTTGAAGCAAATTAATGCAGAGCTATTCAATACCTAATACCTACACAATAAATCTGATTGAAAGATAGACAGTTTGCCATTTGAATACATTTTGACTACTATAGTAAAAATGGTTGGTAAAAGTGTTGCCTAGAAGGAGGAAATATATTATAAAGGCCTATTATAAAATATATTATAAAGCTCGCTCTGATAGGTTGTTCTTTGACACAAATATTTGCCGAAATTTCTGTTGTTTATGGATCTACTAATGTGTCTCATGGCGCAGCTCGTAGATGGAAAAAGAAATCAGATTCTGGGTTAGAGTCATTCGAAAATGCACCCAAATCAAAAATGCCAAATTCTGCATCTTGTGACGAAATTGTATCTTAAGTAAAAGAAATTGTTAAAAGATATGCTAGGTATACATTAAGTGATAAACCAATGTTTTTTTTTTTTTTTTTTTTTTTTTTTTTTTTTTTTTGTATCTCGTTATCAAGAGTTCACTATGAATGTTAGAAAGATTTCTGCTAGGTGGGTGCCTTATTTGTTGATTGATGGTCAAACAAAGCAGAGCGTTACAAGTAATATCTGTAAAAAAACAGATACACGACGTAGGAACAAAAATATATTTACATAATTATAACAATGAAAAAAGGGAACGGGACAGATTCATGAAAAAAAAAAACAAAACAAAAAAAAAAAACAACAAAAAACAAAACATTCCTGGGTTTCGAACCCGCAACCTTCCGCGTGTTAGGCGAACCTTCTCCCGAATGAGCTATGGGGGGCTGTTTCGGTGCCGCCCGAAAACTAATTATATATTGCTAAGCAGCTACATTTTTCTACAGCTAAAATAAACATAACTCAATAATGTGCGTATGGAAGGACAAGGAGTACAGTATCGTTCGAAAGGAATTATAAGTATCCTGTTTGTATTTTTTAGTATTTTCCTGTTTAGTTTTGTCCTAACCTCGCAGTTTTACCGTGATCTTGAAAACACTTTTCAAAGCATAATATACAATGACTAAGATTGCGTGCCCTTTTACGGTAATAACAGAAAAGGTCGTTTTGCAGATTCTTTTCGATTGTATGGCATATTCGTGATTTCATACAGCTGCTCAAGTCGATGAGCTTAGACGGCTACGTCGAAAAATAGCCAAACAAATGCTCAAAATATTACCAAACTTCGATGAAAAGAAATTTGCAAATGTTGTCACTGGCGATTAAACATTCATTATTCTGAACCTGTTAGGAAGGTAAGCAATAAAATACGGGCCACCAACAGCAAAAGACCAGTGCACATTAAGTGCAAAGACCTTTTTGTATACAATCTTCTTCCTTGGTGAAAGCGTTGTAATACAGGTGCCAGCGAAAAAGGATAATAGCGCTACTAGAAAATATTCAAAAGCTGTGGTATTGAAGAAATTGAAACAATACTATCGGATATGGTGCCCAGTCGTGGGTTTCAAGCATGTCCGACTTAAACATTATAATGCACCACCCCGTATGTCTGCCATTGTTATATATTTTTGCGAAAAGAGAAAGTAACAGTTTTACTACACCGTCCTTATTCAAGAAAGGCGAAGTTTTTTCTTATTCACTTGATCTTGCCACTTGTGACTTCTTCCATTTTTTCCGAAACTGAAATCAGGGTATGCGTCACCTTTAAGCAGGTGCTAGGGGACATATGCAACCTCGCAAACAACAGTGCTGTATATGAAGAGTCTTGATAAAATCGAGTCTCTGATTTTCATTCTTTTGTGTGTTCTTTGTTTTCAAAGGCAATATTTTATTAGCTCGCCGGGACTATCTCGTTGGCCTCGGCGTCTGTCGGCGTCCGTGTCGACGTCCGCGTCCATGTCCGCGTCCGCGTTAGCACAATGTTTAAGTTTTCAAAGGTGTGCATAGTTTTTTAACTGTTTAAGGAACTGCTTTCATATTTCAATTTTGCTCCAATTTCATATGGAGCCTCCTTAGGTTGGGGGAACGAAAGATTGCTAAAATGGTCGCCGTCCGTTGACCAAGATGGCCACCATGCCCATATATGGTAAAAACCTTTAGGAATCTTCTTCTCTAAAACCGAGGATGCCTTGGGACTGAATCTTTGCACAATTCATCGGGGACAAGAGGTCTACCAAAGTTGTTAAAATAATTGTTGTACATTGACGTTTGACCTATATATGGCGAGGTCAAGTTTGCTTCCCTATGCATTTGTATGGACCCCATACATTTGTGTGGGAAAAATGTTGAGAATTTCAAACGACTTCTCTGAAGCCGCTGAGCCTACGCCTACCTTAACACCCAGGGAAACCGGATATCGGGATATCGGATGTTGTTAGATTTCGGAGGTAAACAAATGATGTCTGCACCGACAGGGTATGTGCTTAACTTCTGGAGGATACGCAACGTAACATATATTTTCTCAGTTGAATAATTTATAAATATATGAAAATGATATTTCAGTATAAAGTATCCTCCTATTTATTCAAAATCACGTTTGAAAAGGAATTTCATTGTTTTTAACACAAATTCCACTTTCATTTGTTTATGTCTTTTACCATGTAAAGCATTTCCACCGAGTATGTATGTCTGTATAATCTAGAACCTTTCTCTCTATATAAATTATGCAAGAACTGGCAGATTTTAACAATTCTTGCGGGTCAAAATTATTAGTATGAGGATGTCGGAGGTATGATGCGGGGATTTAAATTCGTTAACGAGATATCGGAGGAAAGCAAATTTTGTGTTCTTTTTAGCTTTCTGAAACGTGATCTTGCCTGGTTAAATATTTTGAAGACGATTATCTGAATCGTCAGGGTAAGCGAACGAAACGTTATAAAACATCAAGATAACCAATCAGCCTACGCGCTGAACACCCCGGTAAACACGACCTAAAAGAAAAAGTGTGGATTACAGGGTATAAATCGTTTTTTGTTTTTTTTTTTTTTTTTTGTTTTTTCTGTGTGTGTATGTGTGTTTTCTTATTTCTTCTCTAAAATATATATTGAAGGTACTCTTTAGAACCACACCGAGCTTATTTTTGTTGTAAAACACAGATTGTGGGTACTCGTTAGAACCGCCTCGATGAAAAAAAAATACGAAAGTTATCAGTTTTCTTTCTGAAAAGTTTGCACTTTTTAAGACATGAAAATTGCATTAAAATGTATCTGCTTGTTTTCATATTGTATATCACAACGTCTTGTGCCTTAGGTGAGTATCCAGGCCTGTACCCAGATAGCATGACAACGTTTGTCCAACGTTGAAATATGGTTGAAATATGGTCGGACAGTTGGCTAATCGTTGGCATCATATGTACAACATTGCGCCAACGTTGGGCCATCGTCATACAAATTTGTCAAATTCAAGAGAAAAACAAGTCTTATCCACTAACATTTGGCCACCGTTGGCCCAACGTATGTATTTAGATGCATATTTTCCCCATGCTTTTTTATGTGATAACGTTGGATCTACGTTGGCCCAACTTTGATATGTGATGTACACTTTTTAAAAGATACACAAGCCGCGGATTCATTTAATGATGAAAATACATCATGATTAAATTTTCGAATGGATAAATAAATGAAAATATTACAATATTTGTAGTTTTTACTTTAATTTTCAAAAGAAATAAAAATAGAGTGGGAATCCATAATACCCCAGAGAGTTATGTTTTTGTTAGCCATTATCAATGTATAATTAATACCAGGAAGATAAACACGAGAATCTGCTTTTTAGTGCCTTTATAGCTGGCTTTTAGACAACATCATGTTTATGTTGCTAAGCTTATGTGTAAATTGAACAATGATGTTTTATAAAAGAGAATGAAAATTACTTTTTTTTGTAAATAAAAAAAACAAACAAAAAAAAAACCCAAAAAAAACACATTCACCTCATTTATTCATAAAGATAATTATATAAACTGACAAATAATAAACAAATAATACTGGAGGAGAATATTCCTTTTAATTTCTTTTTTTATTTTCAGATTGGCTCAACGACAAAAGATATTCAGCTGTTCTAAGATATTTCTTCGAAACAGATGTTGATCGATATATCGCTTGACAACTTGGATGTAGGATTCTTTTCGTATACAGTGTTATTCAACTTCGATCGATAAAGATAGCCTCTTTTATAACATAAATTCGGATATAACACGGTTCAAAAATGTATAGATTATATAGAAAACTGACATTTATAACACAAATTTGGATATAACACGGTTCAAAAATGTATAGATTATATAGAAAAATGACATGTCATTTTTTTTTCTAATAAACAGCTTATACATTTTTGACTGGAAATAGCTTTTATTTAAAACTCAAACAACCCTTTTATAAAGAGGTTGTTTTGTAATCAACTTTTTCTCGACTTAAAATTTATGGCTTTATCGGTCAAAGTTGAAAAAATGTGTTACAGTGTTTGATGCCGACAAAATTTTCATGTTTGATACGGAAAAACATTATTTTGCGTCCAAGTTGACAACTGATATGTCAGTATACGTTGGGCCAACGTATACAATGTACGTTTGCATAACGTTGTTTCAATGTTACCCGTCAAATATGTCCTACGTTGGCCCAACGTTGCGCCAACACGTTGGCCCTACGGAGACTCAACGAGCAAGTTAACGTTGGGCCAACGTTATTTTACAACGTTGGCCCTTCGTAGTGACTAACCAAAATACTACGTTGGCCCAACGTTGTCATGCTATCTGGGTACGCAGACTTTTGAAATGAAAGGGGCGGGTGTGTGGATTGTTAGCTATTCTTAAAGGGGACACATATGCAAACAAAATGTAAAATTAAGGAATGTAAAGTGATTTTATGGTTAAATCTGCATGATTTTAAAATAATTTGCCCGAAATGGGTACAGGTCTCGTTTCATCTTTTGGTCGGTCAGACACTCCATGGTTTTTTTTATTTACATTAACCTCAGGCCTGTAGGTTTTGAAATGGGGGAGAGTGTGACCGTTTAGAGGTGGTGCAAATGCTAATAAAATGTCGATTTAGAGGCCAAAATTAAGGGTGTAAATCGGTTCGAATCTGCTTGATTTTTTAAATAATTTGTCCATAATGGGGTCTACGTTCGCACCCCCCCCCCCCCCCCACACACACACACACAACCCCACAACATACACACACACACACACACACACACACGCACACACGCACACACAAACACACAGAGCACGTATGGATGAACACCTTACAAAATAGAAGGGAAGGCAATGATCAGGAACCGATACAATTATCCCACACCTCCCATCAGAGACATCAAAGGGAAAGAAACACAAACATGAAATAACTAGACCCTAATGGAAACATCACTAGCGGAAAGCCAAACGAACAGTTGCTTTCCCTCAAAGTGGCCAAATGGCTATCCAAAACAAAAATAAGTAAGCGACACACACATTCAAAGACGAACTATAACAAAAATAAACCATGACAGAAAAACCGCCTTGGAACGGTCAGTGAAAAGTATTTCACTGGGGGCTTAAATCGATTTTACTTGGCCACAATCCTCGCCCTTACTTCTGCCGCGGTTAAGACACATAATTTGTTCAGTCCGCATGAAGGCTTCCTAACTCATCAGTGCTACATCTCCGAGAACACAAAAAATCAATTAATTACAGAGATGTAACAACGACAAGGGCGACAGCACAAAACACCTGAAATGCTGGAGCAAAAGAAAACCAACAGTTAGACTCCAGTGGGCCCGACCAAAGATAAAGCATCAAGTACCAACCAACATTACCCAAAATTAAATTTCAAGTAAGCCTTTACGCTGGAACCATCATAGAATCTGAGGCCTGCAATGTTTTCTATAGATAGCAAAGTAAAACGACAATTAGGTCTCCTCGATACAATTTATATAATTATCATATCACGCTAGGAAATTTATACGGTGAAGACCCCATGCAAATCTCACTTATATTAGGAAAATGGGTTTACCTGGAAACATGTAATTCTTCTAGCTGCTGCTAGGACTGTTACGCACAAGGCGGCCAAGATGCACCGAGGGTGACTTCCTTTTTGACTGTGCTTTGGGTTGGGTTTGCCTAACTGTACCTCCACACAGAAACTCTAACAATGTTAGATTTTACAACTCTTTTTGATTAACACAGGGCCATGACATTTCGATTGTCAACCCTATCTATCCTTATACCAAATACATTAGGGCCATGACATTTCGAATGTCCACTGACGACAAACAGGGCCTCGACTTTCCAATCGTCGACCCCTCCTCAATTAGGACATTACAACCTCGAATATCAGGGCCTGACATTTGAAATGTCAGTCCATAAATGTCACTCCATAATAAATGCCAACCCCTAATACTCTTGAAATAAAATGAATATCGATGTAATCTTAACTTACAATACTTGTTTAAATTCTACTAAAATCTGGGCACCTGGACTTCAGCAGACGACAAATATATTCACAGAATCAATAATCTCACCTGTAAATTGTGTTGTGTTGAGGTTTTACGGCCTAATCACTTCAATGGGATCATGTTGAACGCTGTCCGTTTTCCTAAACACACTTCCACTGGACAGGCTTTGTTCTCTAAGCGACTGTTTACCAGTATTGTGTGCATTCTTTCGCCGAAAATGACTGCCCTTGTATGAACGAAAGAGCGTATATATATATATATATATATATATATATATATATATATATATATATATATATATATATATATATATATATATATATATATATATATATATATATATATATATATATATATATGCGTAGTGTATGCTTTCATGTCGCTAATCTAATAAGTGTCACGATTGCTCCGATGTGCGCATCGGCAAGTCCGGTCCTGCACTGTTCTCATATCCCTTACACTTTGCGCCTGCTACAAAGAGACCCCGATCAGACTGAACATACTGCACTGTCCGCTCAGCGTCTTTGATAGCCATTCCTTTCACGCAAGCCGGATTTACCTACCAGACCGAATTTGCGCTGGCTAGAAAGAGGCCCGGATCAGACTGAACGTACTGCACAGTCTGCTCAGCGTCCTTCCCATTCACCTCATGCACGCAAACTGGGAAAATTCCCACTAGAACAAAAAATAGCGCAGCCGGTCTAGTATACATGAAAATCCTATGTAACAAAATGCAGAACTGGATCACCCAGCGTTCACTGTATAGACGCAGGAATCAACAATCTGTAGGTCTCAGACTCGACGCATTTCTGGCCTCTCAGACCTTGAACAGAAAACCTACATATTGATGACAATTACGAAAATATAAAATATCACCGAAATGACTCCTCTAAGGACTGCGGTCCTCTAAGCGCAGTAATGTCCTGTTAGTTCGCTCTTCTCGGAATCATTCGCAGTGCGATATTTATATACGTCCAGGTAGCCATGTATAGTAATTCTTAAGAGTATGATATGTCATAGATTTACAGTAGTAACGTTACGATTATTATTTCTGATCTGAAGCATAGGTTGGTGGCACTCGTTGACACCTCCTCGAGGTCGCGGTTCTTACGAGTATCCAAAATAAACTGAAACTTAAGTAGGAAAATATCACAACGTTTCACATACAGAACTTCATTTTTGCAGCGAAAAGCTGTTATTTGCATATAGGTTATTAAACATAACACTAGACTCCCCTTCAAACCCATCAAACCAAATTAAAATTGCTACAAAAATAGACACTGATAGTTGCACACAGGCTTTACACCATATTGTGCCTGCATTTGTAATGCTTTTTTTTAGACAGAGCTCATTGAGTGAACTTCCAGTGCCTCCGAAATCCAGCAACAGTCCCTCCGAGATCCACTGCACCATGTGTAAAGGTACCTCCGAATATTCCGTTATCCAAAATTTTGCTAGTACTTGCTTTAAATTTCAACAGGAGGCGTTAATTTTTGTTGATAAACTGAAACAACTATGAAATAGTCGGAGAAAAAATAGGTCAATCTTTGGGCAATAATAAGCCAACATGTTATTTACCATGATTGGGCTGGTAGCCGTCGAAAAGGTAAAAGAAGAGATGAAAAATAGATCATCGTGGTTCACGTGCCGTTTTAATCTCCACAAAGTAGCTAAGAAAGAAAATTTTTGCTTTAATATATTCATTATTATGTCTCTAGAACGAGCACCTCAGCACGTTTATCAAACCGCAGCCCTTCCCAGACACCAAGAGGAAGAGGAAACCGACAAATCCAAAGAAGCACAAATCGAACAAACGTACGAAAAGCACTAAGATTAGCTCTCTCTTCCCCAAGCGAGGTAATCGCAATGCTATAAGGACTGAAAAACACAAGAACAAAATGACACAAGGTAAGACATAAAACAAATCGCCTCGTAGGATAAACTACAAAGCAACAAAGAGTAAGACTAACACCGGGACCACCGCCTTAGAACGGTCAGTAGAGTAAACCACTTTTACGGCCAGCCAACTTCACCCTGGGTCCCGATGCCACTCTTAATTACAACTAGTAAAACAGAAAGCAAAATGGGAGGCTGTTGAAGGTGACCAAAATGCTAGCACCACAACACAACTAGTAAAACAGAAAGCAAAGTGGGCAACTATTGAAGACGGTGACCACAATGCATATAGAAAAAAAAAACACAAAAGAAAAAAACAGAAAGCAATGCGGGAACCACAAAGCTACAGAGAGTAAGAACAACACCAGGACCACCGCCTTAGAACGGTCAGTAGAATAAACTACCGTGGGGCTTTTACAGCTAGCCAACTTCACCCTGGGTCCCGATGCTACTTTTATTACAGAAATACATAAAAATTCGGTTCGCATAAAGGCTCCCAACTCAGTCAATGCATCAAAGCGAAAACATTAAAATCAAATTAATCACTATAATAAACAAAGACAAGTACTCATGGCTAATTCTACTGTATGCCAGAGTAAATGAAAACCAATAGTTGAACCACGGCGGGCCAAGCCAAAGACATATCGTCAAGCCCCAACCCACTGGTAAAAGTTTTACAAAGAGGCCATTATTGAGTCTGAGGCCCGAACACCGTCGTGCAATTAAAGAGTGAAGCATAGCCATCAACAATAATTGGGTCGACCGCTAGGCATGCAGTCTGCCGCATAATATCCAGGCTATAGCCAATTTTTTTAGAACGGTTAATAAGTTTTCTGTTGCTCCGAAAAATTAGATTTACCTACATTTTTTCTAAATCTGTACACCATAAAATTCTGGTTCCGATATACTTTGTTGCAGAACCTGAAACACACTTTTTTATTTGGCCTAATATAATGATAATAATAATAAAAATATTATTATTATTATTATTATTATTATTATTTTAAAAATATTATTATTATTATCATTATTATTATTAGTAGTAGTAGTAGTAGTTTTAAAAGTGTCATCATGTGCTGCCAAATTAAAATAAATTGTGTTGACTTTTCTTGTTTTCTTTTTTCCCCTTTCCACTTACTTGGTCCAAATCACACAAAGTCACAAGTGAAAAAATGCAACACAATAAGCAGAAATTGGAATACATGAATTATAAAATCCGTACACTATGAAACATTTTCTATACCAGCAAGTATATACAGCTCAGGATAGTATTGTAAACTTTTGGAGGAAAATTGACATTTGATATAGCTTGATGAGAGATTTAATGGTTTTTAGCAGAGCCTTTTGTTTTGATTTGATTATCAAAGGTGATAAGGTAGCAAGAGACGCTTGTGCAGAAATTTCACAGTTTTTTGGTCTTGTGGTAATGACTGATTATACACATCTCTGAAATTTGGACAGTTTACCAACGGCATGCCAAAAGTAAACAACTTCCATACAAGCTGTCTTAGAAAATTTCTAAAGATTAAGTGGCAAGACAGGATTCCCTGAAAAGGGCAGAGATGCAGAGTGTACATACTCATCTGACAGGCCATGTTACCAGAATGCCTGGTGAACGTTTGCCAAAGAAAAGCCTCTTTGGAGAACTGCAAGTGGGAAAACGCCATGGTGGTCAGAAGAAGCGATACACCCTCAAAGCCTCACTTAAGGACCAACATTCCAACAGAGTCGTGAGAACAGATTGCACAGGATCATGCAAAGTGGTGCGGCCTCATAAGAAGGCATGCTGGTGAATACAAAGCAAAAAGAATCAGCGAAGACGTGCAGAAACGTGCTCAGCGGAAAGCCAGAGCTAAGGCATCACCAACAGAGCTTTCTTCTCCAGACCTCTTGTGTTCTATCAGCAGCAGGCAGTTTAGAGCTAACATTGGTATCATCAGCCATCTTAGAACCCACAAACAGAAGCACCACGCACGATTAAGATTAAGATTGGTCAATGTCAGTAATGACAGACAGACTATTGTAAGAATTACTCACCTACTTGCCAATCAGCCTGCGCATCCAGTAAATGAAACTAGACAAAATGTCTCTATACAAGAAAGTAAAATTTCGAACCAATATATCTTCCATTCCAGGCATAAACCAAATCCATACTAATGTAAAACTTTAAAATAAAATTTCTCAATCCTTGACCCTGACATCATATACGGGTAGGGATGGTACTGTGAAAAATATTAGACCAGTCTTAATCGTCATACATATACCATACATAAATCGAATCCATCAAAGAGTTTGAAAAATAATGTTAAAAACCTTTAGCGTAAAACTTTTACATAAACATTCTTAGTCCGTGACCTTGACCTTGAGGTCATGTAGGGATTGGGTTTGTACTGTGTAAAAAATTTAATCAATATTTATCATCATAATAGCATATATGAACACAATCCATACAATGGTTTGGAAACAAACTTAAAAGCAAACATAAAATGATTTTTATGTTTGCAGAGTTAAGTTAGTGACCGTCACCTTTAGGTCAGGTAGGTGGGTTAGTTTTGTCCAAACTGATAATTTTTTCATGCCTTACTGCTGTTAAAAAACATTGGATTAGATACTATGATACTGTTTACGAAAGGGACGGAATTAACTATTTTTGGTCAATTAAAAATTCCAATGATGTTCTCAATAAATTTAAATCTAAAAACTTTCAGGCTTCTAAATTGTCTACATATGATTTTTCTACACTGTATATTACGTTACCTCATCATCTGATAAAAGATAAACTTATTGATTTAATTAACCGAACGTTTATTCGGGAGAATACTCAATTTGGCTTGCAACGAAGAATGTGCTTTTTTCACTTCTGATGTAAACAATAATTATAATTTATGGTCATGTCAAAAAGTCTGTGATGCCCTTGTTTATCTTTTGGATAATATTTTTATTAGCTTTGGAACTAAACTTTATAGGCAAAATTTTTCGATGGGAACTAATTGTGCTCCTCTTGCTGCAAATTTGTTTCTTTTTTATTATGAGAGAAATTTCATGAAGTCTCTCTCACGGGAAAATCAGGCTGACATTGTTGAGGCTTTCAATTCAACTTCAAGAAACCTTGATGATTTATTAAATATTGACAATATATACCCTACAGAACTCCAATTAAATAAAGCCAATTCTTCCGATACCGAGGCACCTTTTTTGGATTTGAATCTATGTATATCTAATGGTACAGTTTCCACTAGACGATTTTGATTTTGATATCGTCAATTTCCCTTTTCTGGACGGTGATGTCCCCCGGCGTACCTCATATGGAGTATACATTAGATTCGCCAAGGCTTCACCTAATCTTAGTGCTTTTAACTGCCGTCATAAAGCCCTTACTGCCAAACTTCTTAGGCAGGGCTATCGTTATTATAAACTTCGTAAGGCGTTTTCAAAATTTTATCGCAGACACAGTGCCTTGGTGGGAAAATATAGCGTCAGTCTGCACTTCTGCAACACTTCTGCAACAAGGTATATCGCAACCAGAATTTTACGGTAACTTAGTGTACAGATTTAGAAAAATTGTGGTAAAAATCAAACTTTTCGGAGCAATTCAGAAAACGAATTAATTGTTATAAAAGAATTGGCTACAGCGTGGATATTATGCGGCAGACTGCATGCCTTGTTGTCAACCCAATCATTGTTGATGGCTATGCTTCACTCTTTTATTGCACGACGGCGGTTCGGGCCTCAGACTGGCTTGGCCCGCCGTGGTTCAACTATTGGTTTTCATTTACTCTGGCATACAATAGAATTAGCCATGAGTACTCGTCTTTGTTTATCATTGTGAATAATTTGATTTTTATGTTTTCGCTTTGATGCATTGACTGAGTTGGGAGCCTCTATGCGAACCGAACTTTTATGTATTACTGTATTAAGAGTAGCATCGGGACCCAGGGTGAAGTGCTTTAACCACCCTCACCCCCTGTGGTTTATTCTACTCACCTTTCTAAGGTGGTCTTACTCTTTGTTGCTTTGTGGTTTATTCTACGAGGCGATTTCTTTATGTCTTACCTTGTGTTTTTCAGTCCTTTTAGCATTGCAATTACCTCGCTTGGGGAAGAGAGAGCTGATCTTAGTGCTTTTCGTACGTTTGTTCGATTTGCGCTTGTTTGGTTTTGTCTGTTTCCTCTTCCTCTTTGTGCTTGGATGGGCTGCGGTTTGTGATTTGTGGCACTTTCTGGCCAATTAAATAGAGCCAATTCTTCCGATACCGAGGCACATTTTTTGGATTTGAATCTATGTATATATATACCACCGGGGGTGGGGGGGGGGTGGGGGGTTTAAAGCACTTCACCCAAGCCAACCACCCTGGGTCCCGATGATACTCTTAATACAGAAATACTCCTACCTTTTTTTGAGATGGTACTGCGTAAAAATTTGGACCACATTCTTTCATCGGTCTATATCTGAACAAAATCAACGGATTGGAAATAATGTGATCCTAAAATCTTTAACGCAGAAACATAAACATGAAAAAAAATCATAGTATGTGACCTGGACCTTGAGGTCAGGTAGGAATGGAAAGTACAGCGTAAAATTTTCGACCAATATCTATCATCATATTATATATGAACAATACCCAGACTATAGTTTGGAAATAATATGGTCCTAAAAGATTTTAATGCAAAATTTAAACATACAAATTTTAAGTCTGTGATACTTGAGGTGGGGGTGAAACTGCATATAACTTTGGACAAATATCAATCATCATATGAAATCAATCTGTCGTAACATATGGAAAGTATGAGTTCTATGCCAAAGAAGAACTAACGGACGGAAATACGAAAACTACCATTCATATGAGCCTCAGCACAGTTAGCAAACCGTGATCAGAATTTGACAATGTACAGTGTGAACCGATTTTCGATGATCTGCGCTCGCTTGTACTCAAATAGGTACAACTCAAACTCAGCTGTGCTTTATCTTGGGCATTTGAGCACGGTTCGGAATAATTCATTTCTTAAATACAGTATGACACACTTCACTATCTACTTGTGAATATTTGTGTTTGCATTCGAGGTCATAAATTGCATGTCAATCATAAAGCTGTCAAATCACATTTTGAGCTGTGTCATTATAGATAAGTATGCCTGTTGGTGAAATAATAAAAAATACTCATCTTCGCCTTCTTGCCTTCTTTAAATATATTTACGTGTGAGAAAAGGCTTAAAGAAATGAAACCCGTACGTAAAAACATCATAAATAAATTGATACGAAACTGAAGCAATATTCAGTTTCTATTTGTTTCGTTTTCAATAAAATTAAACTAAAATACTAGCATCACTTATACTAGACATGTGTTCAAAGTACACAAATGCCCCCAACCCTTTGCTCTTTGCTCATATGGCAAGAACTAGTTTTCAAATGCTCAGTCTGACCTTGTATACGTTCTGATCCCAGTATATGACTCAAGGGCAACTCTAGCACAAAAGAAACGCAGACGTAACTGCCAATGTAAAATCTGACCAACTTCGGGTCAATCCTTAAATATGATGTTTATACATCAAATACTCTTCAAGATAGAAGGAAAAATTACTGGACTGTGAAATGTAAGTCACTGTGACCCTCATTTATTTTGAGGTCGAACTTTCGGGTCAAACTAACGCATAATCCATAAGTATGATGTTTGTCAGATACTTTTCAAGAAATACTGGACCGTAACCTACGTTTAATTTGAGGTCAAACCGGGCCAAACTGACATCCACTTCTCTTCGATATTAGGCCGTGAAATGTATGTCACTGTGATCTACATGAGTCAAACGTCGGGTCATACTGATCCAAAGTATAATGTTTCTCAAATACCCTTCAAGGTAGGTCACTGTGATCGACATTTATGTTTAGGTCAAACTTCGTCGTAGTGACTCATAATTAGTAAGTATGGTTACTTTTCAAGATACAAGGCAAAAATCACTGGACCGCGAAAACTCTTTAGGATGTAGGCAAAATTACTGGACCGTAAAATATGCCAAACGTCATAACCAAAAGTTAACCGAAGTATATCTAAGTTCATTTCATGATAGAAAAGTAGAAAAAAAAAAAAAAAAAAAAAAAAAAAAAAAAGAAAAAAGAAAAAAAAGAAAGGTTTTTTAAACCTTTAAGCCCCACCCGGGGTATTGCCCTGGAGTGTATGTCATGGAATAAAAGCCAACCCTCCAGGGTACCTATGGCCCAAATATGAATGATGAATGTTTTCGGATAAGAGGTTGTTGAGATATGATGAACTTGAACATACAAGACATAGACTGACTCCAGTCGTTTCTGCATTTTTGTCATTGTTTATCACTTCCTGTAGCTGTATTTGTCTCTTTAATACCATTTCACTGTTTTACTACAGAACGACTGGTAAACTCTGGCTAAGCCAATGTAATATGATACACAGCTGGTGAGGTAGAACCAATTACTGGCCATAAAATAACAGTAAATAAAATAAACAGGTTCTTTCACAAGTCCAGGATATTCATTTGTTAGCCCTTTGCCATGATCAAGATGATAAGGAATTTCAGCAAGACTGCAGATGAGGCTATGTTCAGGTTTTTTTTACTAGAAATGGTGCCAAAACTATACATATGCATATTCTGTTCAGAGCCTTTATTTGAACTCTGAACTCATAATATATGATAAGTATATTCTGTACCTGAACAGTGAAAATACTGGCCATTGTTGACAGTAAGTTGTATAAGACAAAAAAACAAAAAAAAACAAAAAAAAAAAAAAAACAGCATGATGCAATGCAATGCATAGTGGCCCACACATACCAGACTGTACAGAGTGTACTACACAGATCAGACCGCTTGCAGTATACCCTGAGATCAGGTTGCACTGATCAAACTGTGTAGAACATCAGACTGAAAGATTCACAGTATATACTGTGAATTTTTCAGTCAGTATGATAACCTTTCCAAATAAAAACTGACATTACAACTGCAGCAAGCAGGGACTCAAATCAGCCTGCACATCGGCACAGTCTAATCAGATTCTACACTAGTCGCTAACATGATAAGTTTTAAATTTTAATGAGTAAAGCTGTAACCCCTGATCAGACTGCACAGGCCCATCTAGTGCTATGCTGGTCCCCTACTGTTCTTTTAACTTTAAGGGTTCAAGTAATAAAATAACCTTGGGTGCCTATAAAACCAGATTCAACACCCACCCCACCTCCTAGATCATTGTGTCCATTAGCATACAGAGCTATTTTTTGTAACTTTAGCATTCTCTCTCTCTCTCTCTAAGGTTGTCCATTTGTGTGTGTGTGCGCATGTGCCTGTAGAGAACATGATTGAAGTTTGGAATATACGAAGAACAAACCTAGCAGGACAGCCTGGAATCCATGCATGGCTGGTTGTGCCTATTTCTGCGTGTTATTTAGAATACACTCTCTTTCTGTCCTCTGAATATTGAACAGGAAAAGCTCTGCACGTTGCATTGTCATGTAGTTCGTTTGTGTTTGCTGTTCCTCCATGCAGAAATCTTTCCACATTCACTTTAATAAAATAGTCAGACAGACAGGTCAGCAAACTATACAGACCCAGATAATGTACACAAACACTGGTTAACTTGCTTAGAGGGCTGAGCCTGCCCAGTAAAACTGTGACAATAGTGTTGACTAGGCCGTAAAACTCCAACAAAATACAGATCCAGGTCAGCCACAAAAGAATCTGGGTCTGATCAGGGTCAACAAAGTTTCATTTATCTGACACAGATATCAAAATGGACATCCATATTTTAGAATAAGTATGGTAAGGAATTAAGATGTCCATAATTTTAGGGTAAATATAGTATTTTGGCAGGTTTTAATTAATCTAAGTAAAAATGTTACTTATCAGTAGTACCCGAATGGCGACAGTGTAGACCTGATCAGGAGACACATTCCGCGGCACTGCAGGCAGCGAAGGTCAATATCAACATGTGCATCCGTGCACTTATCAGGCCGGGCCTTCTCTGTGATATATTTTGCAATAATGTATATTCTATGTGTTGGCAACGTCTGGCTTTTGTTAGTGTGCACCAATGTGTATGCTATTTGGAGCCTTGATTACCTATATGTAGTATAAGGAGTCTGCAATATTTGTTCTTGAAAATTTTCTGCAGAATATATACTGAAACGAAAAAGAAACGCACAGCACTCCATTTTTTTTACTTCAGAATTTTCGAAAGATTTCATATCAACCTTTCAATATTGAAAGTCAAATGTCCTCGACTTTCATCACAGTAACTACACTGCACGTAAAAAGTAAGCAAGGGTCATGATTTTTGTCATTCACATTTTTGCAATTCAATAACGAGTATGTCCACCTCTCGCATTTACGCCTTCTTGAATCCTGGATTCCACTGAACCTATCAGATGGTTAATTTTGCTCATCAGAATGTTATTCCATTCGTCAACTAATGCATCTGACAGTTCTTGTAACGTCACTGGTACGTTAAACACGACTAACTCTAAGGTCTAATTCATCCCAAAGATGCTCTATCGGTCCAGGCTATAATAAGAAGGCAAGTCCATGACGTGAATATTGTTCTGAGCCAGAAAGTCTGTGCAGATCCGAGCAACATGGTGGTCGTGCGTTGTCGTGCTGAAACATTACGTGCATTAGGAACAACATGTGGCGCTAAGACTTCATCCCTGTATTTTACTGCATTCATCGTACCAGTGGTGATTTGAAACCATATGCGATACTCCCCCCACACCATTACCGATCAACCGCCGAACCGATCATCACATGCGTCTGCGTAACGTTCGCCCTTCCGTCGGTTTACACCTTTCCGACCGTATGCACAATGAAGGCTGAACCTGGACTCGTCGGAAAACAGTATGTTGCGCCATCGCCGTCTCGGAAAGTTAACGGATCGATGCCGTTCCAGCCAGTTTAAAAGTATTGCCCATCTGCGCACCGTCAGTGGTATCCCAACGTATGGCCTACGCGCCCTTAACCCGACGTCACGCAGCTGATTTCTGACAGTCTGAGGATGGATACGGTTGTTGTGTGTACCAGGTGTATTCAGCGCAATCTCTGTTGCAGTCTGGACCCTGTCTCGCAGATGAGTAATACGTATATGACGGGCTTGTCTCGCCGTCGTAGACGTTACCAGAGTCGACTGATGTCGTCGGGAGACATCAGATTGCGAAACATTGCAACAACATTGTAACGGCACAATCAGTTTGACGTAGCCGTGGCATGATCTGTGACATTTCTTCGTTCCGCGACTGAAGTTAAAGTGTAATGCTATCCCGAATGACGGCTTAGAAAAAAATCAAGCTTATAACTAGTCATGTAGCTCATTCAGCATGAAAAAAAAAAAAAAAAAAAAAAAAAAAAACACAAAAAAAACGTGATTTCATGAGTTACGTGAAGTTCGTGATATCACGAGTATCGACCTGCGTGATTTTCATGGGATCCAATCTTGAGTATCCAGAGAAGGCCAATAATATAAAACAAATAGTTTTCAGGTCATCTAATCAAACGTTATTTGATCAAAAATTCTGTGCGTTTCTTTTTCGTCTCAGTATAGTTATTTCCATGAAATTAAGTTTGATTTATTCTTTTTAAACACAATTGTTATAAAAGATTAAATTTGATAAGAAGACTATTTTTCCTAAGTCTTCACACTGTGCAGACAGTACAGACTCTGAACGCCTAGATTAGGCTGTGCATATATGTCTGACCAAAACCTTCCATATACACATAACTGCTGTCTGATTTTCATATCAGTATCTTTCATGTACATTGGATAATGTAGAATACACAAACATACAGCAAAGACCCTGATCAGAGACATATATTAACGTGCTATAATAAAGACAGGAGATTGATATAAGAAACACTTTTACTTGCAGTTTTTATGTAATGCACTTCAATAAATGAAATGGCCTTCAGTGCCTTGTTTTGTTTGTTTGTGTGTGTGTGTGTGTGTGTGGGTGGGTGGGGGTGGGGGGCCGGGGGGGGGGGGGGGGGACAGAGATTTTAGACTGGCCAAACTAAATAACACTTGCCATTTTCCTCGCCATTTTCTAAGTCTTCCAAGGTCATTTTCCCCTGGGTGAGCAAAATAAAACACCATGCCTTCAAGATATTCCTTTACAACATATTCCTGCTTTGACCCAATTGATTCATAATTAAGTTTCCTAAGAGCTTTTTTATGGAAACTTCCATTTCTTAGAGTAAATTACAATCTGATCTGACCTTAAACCAGATCGCAGACTAAAAGAGCAATTTGATACAGACCATTAGCTTATCAGTATCTCAATCTATGTTTACTTCTGCTAATTCCTGATTACACACAGGCATGCTACTAAGGGTCATATACCGCTATATATATATATACAGACAGCAGAGGTTACTAAACAAAATTTTCTCTACCTGAAGCCAGAGTTTAACAGACTCTATCTTTTCCACTAAGGGACATAACTTATCAAATCATTATGTATACCTTTGAAAAGTAAAGAGAAAATGATAGAAAAAGATAGAGTCTGGAGACAGACTAGACAGTGTCCAAAGTATTAGCCAACCCTAGCCCTGGGCTTGACTTAGGGACAACTCTAGCACGGAAATAAAGATTTATTTCTGGGTAAGTAGCATACCAAATTTCAACCCCTGCATAAAAGGTACCCGTTATGACCTCCAAGAGAAACGTTGACGCAAATGTCAATGTAAAATCAGACCTGTTACACATTTTGACCTCTAGTCACAACCAAGGGCATCTGTAGCGCAGAGCTGGACTTAAGTCTGGGTAAGTAGCATAGCAAATTTCTACTTCCTAGCATAAAATGTACCTAAAGTTTGATCTGTTAGACCCATCCCAGGGTACTAAACTTAGCACAGTTAGAGATTTGGGAAAGTAGCATATCAAGTTTCAACTTCTATAAGGTATCCAAGGTGACCCACGTAGCATACCAAATTCAACTTTCTATTATAAAAGTACCCAAGTTTGAAATGTTGAATAGTCTTACCCCTAGCCAGGAGCAACTAGCACAGATTAAAGGTTTAGAGCATGCTAAATTTCAACTTCCTAGCGTAAAAAGGTATCTAAGTTATGACCTCCAAGAGAAACGCGGACTTAAATGTATGTAAACATTGACCCTTAGTCCCACCCCAAGATATGATCCAAGGGTAACTAGCATAGTGTTGAAGGTTTATTTCTGGGAAAGTTGCATACCAAATTTCAACTTCCTGAGTCATGACTCTGGTTACGAATGTGACATACGCACGTACTCAGGTAGGGACAATATCATGGTGAAACGCTTAGTGCCCAACTTCTTACCTTCGGCAGGCGGGGGCATAAAAATATCTGAGAATACAAATTACAGAACAGCCAGTGAGTAAAACATTTATCTGTCATATATTACATAAAATCTCTTGAGTATGCGATTATTTAGTTACGTTATATGGATTATTATTTACTCTTTCAAATTATGGTAGCGACTCTCGTCATAACAGAGAAATAATCGCAGAAAAAAAATTCCAAGTGCTATTTGCCTGGGGTCGAATCCACGCCAGGCAAGCGCTGACCAATGCGGCGACGGATTACTTTTACTCTCCTAAATTATGGTAGCGACTCTCGTCTTTTTCCGTCAATAATGGAGAAGTAATCCTCAGAAAAATTCCAAGTGTTTTTTTGCCTGGTGTCGAACCCACGCCATGCAAGGTCTGACCAATGCGATGACGAATTACTGTTACTCTCTCAAATTATGATAGCGACTCTCGTTTTTTCCGTCCATAATGGAGAAATAATCCTCAGAAAAATGTCTAAGTGCTTTTGCCTGGGGTCGAGCCACGCCAGGCAGCCAGTGCGGCGACGGCGCCTAGCACTGCAGTGTCCGACGTCTTTACAAACTGCACTACCCACTAAAAGGTTGTTCAAATAGCGCTTATAAAGCCAACAGTCGCTTCAGCACACTTGATATTTAGGAGCTTAATATTTTTATTTGCATTATAATCTCTCAAGTTATGGTAGCGACTCTCGTCTTTTTCCGTCCATATTGGAGAAATAATCCTCAGAAAAATTTCCAAGTGCTTGTGCCTGGGGTCGAACCCACACCATGCAAGCTCTCGTCTTTTTCCATCCATAATGGAGAAATGATCCTCAGAAAAGTTTCCAAGTGCTTTTGCCTGGGGTCGAATCCACGCCATGCAAGCTCTCACCAATGAGGCGACGGCGCCTAGCACTGCAGCTACCGAGACAACACCAAAAAAGGTTGTTCAAAAGCGCTTATAAAGTAACTGACGCTGCAGTACACTTGATATTTAGGAGCTAATTATTTCTATCTATTATGGATTATTTTTTACTCTCTGGGCCAGAATAGCTAGTTTCGGCCCCATCAGTGACCCTTATATATTTTTTTTTAAAAGTCCCGGAATGTGCTAAATGACCACAAAGGACCAGAAAATATATACTTATTCTTAGTCCGAGTTGGTTCGTATACTGTGCTATAAGTGCATGAAAAGTTCGCTTCTTTATTGGAGTTCCTTTGAATATGAAAATAATTCGAACCTCATCGTATTAATTACTTCAATTACCATGAATGTCAACAAGTAAAATATATATGCTTCATTGTAAAGACTAAATCTTGTCTTGATGCAATCTCGCTATTTTGATCGGTGAAAAAGTGCCTTATAACATGACCGCGAATACATTGAATTGATTTGCGCTTCTATGAGGTGAGAGTGGAATATTTCTGTTTTTTACAATATTAGAGAACAACAAATGTCATTTTAGGACCACTATGTGATGAGTGCGCATTTTTCTTCATGTCAAAAGTATATTTTTCTTATAAATTCGTGCGTTAGAAATATATACTATGTAACAAGTAAACAAAAACAGGTTTAGCCCAGTCAGCGGTCTGATCGGAAATTTCACTTTCCGAGTCATTTTATACTCCCTGTCCGTTTTCAACTTTTAATTGTCATTTTGGTCATTATTCTGTCCTTAATTAACCTTATTCTGCTCACACTATTATAATCTACTTATTAAACAAAAAACAGTGAAAAATCGCATTGGATTTGTTCATATTTTGTCCATTTTTCTTTCTGTTCATGTAGGAGTAGACGTCGGTTGTTTCTCAGAAACAGTGCTTGCTACAAGTCTTGTACCATACACCAAATTATATCGACAATGGTAATGCTCGCTTCATTTATATTTCTATCTTTCTATGTAGTACGAAGAAGAGCTTTCGTCAGTTTTCGATTTCTCAGGGGCTGTGCCCGATCTATCAATGCTGACACTATTCAATAACACACTATTTCATAATTCTCGTCCGGCTGTTTATTTCAAGTTTTGTTCAACATGGCGACACTACGATCAGGGGTGATCCATAATGTGGTTATTTATTTGACTTCCACTACGCTCTGGGCCTGAAAAGCTCAAAATGGATGTGCGATGATCTTCTGTTTGCTTAATTGAATTTGTGTTTGCATATAATTACTGTCCTATCCGTTCATTGTGATGTCATCAAAATATGTGCACAAACGCATCCACCATTTTGCTACCCAAGCGAAACAATAGGTAGTCGATAATTGCAAGGAAACATGCCCATTTACACAATTTATGGTTGTTCGAAATATCAAGGGAAACATGCCCATTTGCGATATTTATGGGTGTTCAAATCGTCCCGGTGCACAACAAGGTATCAGCTTTTACAAATTACCAGGAATTATAACGAAACAGGGAGAAGGAGAGACAACCCAGAAATTGACGGAAGAAAGACGAAGGCTATGGAAAGCTGCCCTTTAACAGTCGTCGAACATCTGTTCTGAACATTTTATCGTGTGTGTGTGTGGGGGGGGGGGGGGGGGCGGGGGGGAGGGGGGGGGAAGGGGGAGAAGGGGGCTGTAGATTTTTAAACCAAATTATGTGAACACAAAACTGCTTTTGTCATAGATTCAAAACGTATTCAGGCACCCCACACACACTGCCCAGAATGATGTCAGTACCAAGATGAAGTTTAGCACCTCTATCATGTACAGTATATTTGGACAGAATACACAAAATTATGAGGCCACACTATGTCCGAAAAAGGCCTGAGCAAACTTAACAAAACGAGTAGACCCAGATCAGTGCACTAAATGTTGAACAGACCTCTACTTTGCCATGACGTATTTCTTAAACTTTGTCCGTACTGCTTTTTGTTAAAATGTTAATCCAGTATTATACTTTCTTGACTGACTGACGTATTTTCTCTTTTTGGAAATTCGAAAACGTAAACATAGAAACTATGACAGTTCAAGAAAAATGGAAATTCAAAACTATAAAATATAGTAATCCACTACTTCACTTAAAGTTTTAAAGAACAATGATCGACATTATATGCTTTATCTTTAAATTTTCTGTTGACTTTTCGGTCAAACGTATCTTCGACCCAATATATTATTAGGTCCGAGAACGTATTTTAGATATTGAGGCAAATAAGTTCTGCGACAGGGTCATCAGCTGGATGCTGCTGACAAGAGCATGTATGCTCTCCATCCATTTATCATTTCATCAATGCCTGATTATTTCGAAAACAGGAAACCTCCAATAGGAAAGCTCCAATTAAAGGAATCAAAATTTATTAATTTAACTAGAAAGCTTCAATTATTTGTTATAAATAACAAGAAACACTATTTCAGTAAACTTGTTTCAGATCTTGACATTCATACTAAAACCCCTGACACATGAGATTGAAAAGTTTCCATGTTTAATTATCCTGCAGTTGGACACATCTTAAAATCGTTTCAGGTTCTAGAATTCGTAATACAGTTTCTAAGGGCCCGAAATACAGATTTCCTAATCATAGGGAAGAAATGGCTTCTGTACTGAACGATTTTTGTAACCGACGGTGTAAATGAGAGCATGATGAGCATGAGGCAATTAAACATTTCAGTGCTAGCGATAAATGTATCAAATTTTATTCCAAAAATAACAAATCTATTACTACCTAAGCCTAAATCTACTTTACATCATCTGAATTCAAGAATTTTAAAGGAATGCTCTCCATCCATTATCGTTTCCGAAGTCAATCATTTTGGTTCCAGCTGACGTTGTTTGACGGTTACATTATATTAATACACATGTACTGAGCGGCACCGATACCTATAAACTTCGGGAACAATGTCTATGACCACTGCAACTATTTAGCCCTGAAGTTTTCTGTTAATGTTAAAGACCAGCAAGACAAGCTTCTTACGATTACCTAAGCTTCATGAAAAAACAAACAAAAAAAACAAACAAAAAAAAAAACAAACATATAAAGCAATGTTTATCGCTAATTCAAGCCCCAATAAACTTCTGTTATTACTTTATTGCCTCACTGCTATTTTACGAAATATATGGTAGGAAATTGTTTTGGTCAATCAAAAATTTTAAGTCAAGAGCATCCAGTTTTGTCAACATATGATTTTTCTACGCTTTACACAACAGCCCCATAATTTACAGACTTAATTGAGAGTACTTTTAAGGTTGTCCTTATCTTGCTTTATAGAAAATGCATTCTGTACTTTGATGACCGCAAACGGTTTAAACTGATCTTGTCAAAACGTATGTGACGCATTGTCATACCTTTTAAGCAAGCACTTTCAATCAACGCTACATTTCCCCTTTTCTTCCAGTCAGTAGTCACACAGTCCGTTTTTTTTTTTTTTTTTTTTTTTTTTTTTTCATTTCAAAAGTTTAAAAACTCTAACGTGTATGCACAAGGCACAGGTTTATGTTGAGAACGAAAAGGGAAGTTTGAGCTCAGAAAGTAAACGGCATGATTGATAAGAACAGGATTTAGCTAAAGAAAAAAAAAATTTCTGCTCAGTTTTCCGCTAAGAACAAAATACACATTCGCCACTGCCATTGTCCACTGTTTGCCTCGGGTAGCGTAAAAAAGCTGTACAACAACAATAAAGTGTATAAAGTCAGAAGATACAATCGCTTTGCTTAGAAACTTTTAACTAGCATTGATAGATACATTTTTTTTTTTGTTTTGTTTTTTATGCCTTTCTCGCGATTTTATTGCAAAATCACAACAATGACTATTGTTCAATTTCTCTGAAAACAATTTAAAAACAAAAAAACAAACAAAAAAAAAAAACGACTTTCTAATAAAATATAGAAGTAGTAAATAGTTTAACGGGATTTTATGGAATTTAACATTATTAAATGCTAAACTGTTTAATTCTTCCAACGTATACATTATTTAATTTGAGTCAGTATATGTCAACAAGAAAATCATGACAAAGATTATTCTATTTACAGTCTCTTTACTCAGTGATCTCACACGGCAGTGAAACCTATGTGTCATTTTGTTCGATGTCATTGCGAACACAACTGCTCCGTAAGTGATCGAATGTTAACATGACCCTTGCAAGCTCAAATCTGCATAAACGCCGGTGAAGCAAAAGATCAAATATTGAATATTTCCAGCACAGCAAGGCGCGCTTATTAAAATCAGGTTCGCCAACTAGAATTATGATAAGTATCCAACATTCGGAAGGCAATACATTTCAACGGAGTTGTAGGATACGCTAACGCTGATTGTGTGTGTTGTTCTTTATCAATGCATAGTTTTAACAAATAACTTTTCCGATCCTTGATTCAGGCTGTTTCAAAGGCCAGTTAGTCAATCACAATAACGCATGACCATAAAGCTATTGGTAGAATAAGTTCAATTTAGTATAATTCAGGACGAACCAAATACATTAAAAATAAAGCATCGTTTTACTAAACCCTTCTTTTTTGAGGTTTGCCATAAAAAAGCTCTATTTACTAGTTGAATGCTTTTTGACAGTTCTCTCTATCATTTATTTATTTTTAGATATTTGCATGGAAAATAAAGATTCAGCTTATTTCGGATTTATTTTTTATTTCACGACTTTTTGATGCCCGTTGTTGTTGTTGTTGATGCTGTCTGTTTACGAGTACATTATTATAGACTGTTATACGAGTACGTATATTATGTCTGTTGGTGCTGTGTGGGAGTATATTTTATTTGGTAAAATATTTATCAGTGCCTGTGTAATTGTTTGTGTGATCAAGGTCACCTTTTTTATGATTTGGTGCAACTTTCCCCCCATATCAGAATAGATGCCGGACTGGAATATGCTATTGAATAATTTATTTATAATTTTTCGTTAGTGCATTATGATGTCCAAGGTCTCTATAATCAAGCTGATATTTTACAACCGGAACTCACGAGTTTTAATCTCATTTCTCTCACAAAAAATAATTCTATTTTAAATACGAACTTTCCTTTAATAATTTTCAAATGACCTTCAGACGGGACCGAATAGAAGATGTTAAAGAAGATAACGTCGACAATACTAATATGAAATCACAGATTTCAAAGGAGAACCGCAACAGAGAAACCGCCTTGGAACGGGATGTAAGAAAACTATTGGTTTTAGCCGCGAACCTCGCCCTTAATTCTGACGCAGTTCAAATTATAAATATTCGGTTGTTATAAGGGTCCTCTACCTAATCTGTGAAACATCACAGGGCTCAATGGCGAACTGAAACCCTAGTTTAGTCTGAGGACCGACCCACGTCGTGCAATGCAAAACTATAAACCATTATTGGGTGAATGCAGAATATCCATTTTGCAACCTATGTTTTTTGTAGCGAATGATAATCTTTCGAAATTGTACGAAAAAAGAAGAAAAAAAAAAAAAGTTTCCAACAATCTTCCTGAATAAGTCGCCATAAAATTCCGGTTCAGACAGACCTTCTTGCAGACGTGTTTTCAAACCAACATTACTTTTGAACATTATTTCAGAGTGACGGCGATAAAATTAAGAAAATGTTTTATGTAGTTTATGATACTTTGCTGTAGAAGTTTAACAGTTAATATTTTATTTCGATTAGTGACCGCTCAAACAAAACCAAAAAATGCAAAATTTAAATTTCTTCTTTAAGTTGATTGTAGATGTATGAAGGTCTCCAAAAACTAACAAGCTGGATACGGCTTTGATCAATATGGAGTTCGTAGTATTATCCCAGACAGCCATCTGTTATTTAAGCTTGTATCAAGGATAGACATTTTATTTAAGTTTGGAACACAGGTTTTGTGACAGTCTTTCAACACTTCATCACTGAACATATGGGAGAACCTCGTACATCAATTATAAGTTGGACTATTTTCTCCGAAGTCGAGAAGAATTGTTTCCAAATGGCAGCACCAATATGATCTATTACAGTGTTCTTTAAGATTCTATATGGTTCTTTTCTTTCCTCCCTCAGCAGCGGACCATATCAGAGCATTTGACAGATGTCTTCTTGTTGTTTACAGAGTTTACACGTAGAG
Source organism: Anodontia alba (assembly GCA_964016985.1). NCBI lineage: Eukaryota > Metazoa > Mollusca > Bivalvia > Lucinida > Lucinidae > Anodontia > Anodontia alba. Next base: position 77,715,309 of record OZ024831.1, read on the forward strand.
TCTTTCTGATACTGACTAAAATGTATGAACATTTTTCTACAGAATGTAAGTCCCAGTCAGGATTCTGGCCGGTCACAGCTTTTCGGACGTCAGCCACTGAGCTCTGTTGTTCGCCAGACAGGCTGCGGACCTCTAGAAAGCGGATGGTAATGGAGTCACGAACAAGTGATTCTGTCCAGTACTTCGTAACTGTCCTCTTTGAAGGCAAATTCTGTTTCAAAGCAAAAATGTCCGGTAGGTCATAGAGCTGTAACACTTGAATGATTCGGTAAAAGAAATTGTCTTTGTTGTCAAAGTTTACTGCTACTTGACGTTCTAAGACTTCTTTAATTCTTCTGTTGTCAGGAGAATGTTTTTTATGGATTTCAGCTTCAGTGGGAGACGATATCAAGGAGTAGATATACTGCTACCGTAGCTGTTGTTTCTGGAAGTGACTGGATAATCCTCAGACTACTTTTATGAAATTTCTCTAGAGCATATTTTTCAGAGGTAGAACTTCATAAAGTAGTCTCGGAAGAACATAGGTTTTATAGATGTGGTAGGGTGTGGCAGGATTCAGTCCATTTGTTCCATGATATCCTGAATTCATAAGTGAATGTTTTGTTCTACGATTAATTGCACATTCGTCTGATACGGTTCTTTTCAATCCCAAAATGAGTTTTTTCTTCTGACGCCTGAATTTGCCAAGTCCAAATAAATTCTGAACCGCGTTTAGCAGCAGTGTGTTCAACAACCATAGTTTTTACTGGATGAATCTTATAACTTAAACTATCAAAATCAAAGTCATCGTTTGTCAGAAATTATGTTATTACATATTGATATTGGTTGTGTGACCAAATGTCTAACTGCAAAGTATCAGGTATGTCAGTCGACGGTTGCAAAGGAAACCAGCATATAACATACTTCACTAGCAACAAGAGGTGTATTTTAAACAAATTGCCAAAATTAATGCAATATTTGCCAGATATGTACTTTAAGTAAAACATATGAAACTTTGAATTAACTTTGACCTTTTGAGCAGAAAAGTATAAAAACAGTTCAGATTTCTTGGGATCATTGGACCCATTGTTATATATTTGAAAATGGAGCTGCTCATGTATACGCTAGAGGGCGTAAGTAGTGTTCTTTGTTTTCAAAGGCAATCTTTTTGACGTTTATTTTACTGCACTGCAGCTGCTGTTAGTGCTGAGTGGCGGCGGTAGAACGTCTTCACCATAATGCAGATTATATTTCATTTCCTTTGGGATCATTGGGCCCATTGTTGTATATTTGTAAATGAAGCTGCTCATGTATACGCTAAAATAGTGTTGCAAACTTCATTACTGCTTATGAAGAGTCTCAATAAAACCGAGACTCCCATTTTCTAATCTGCAGTGTGTTCTTTGTTTCTAAAGGCAATCTTTTTGACGTTTATTGGAATATCATCGTTCACGAGTGGCGTGAAAACTATCATTATTTATTAAATGTCTAGAAGTTCCTATCCTAGCCTTAGTGTCAATGTCCACTGAATCCGGGAATGGTTGATTTTTTGTTAGGGTACAACTTACCACAGGTTACGATACACCATAACGCGGTTAATCAGCACAGTTTGGGAACAACAAACACGGATTATATTCTTTTTGCACTGAGACAAAAGAACCCTTTAACCCCCCTGTGAAGTCCCGATAAATAATGCTGTTTTTTAATTCCAAACGATCTATTTGACTGTTATATACTTTTTACCGCCTTTCTCATTATTATGATTTCTGTACATATGCATGGCACTGTTTCTGAATTTAATAGGGTAATCTTTGAATTACGAAGTGCTCACTTGTACCCAGAATCAGAATTGTTACTGGTGACATGTTAAATGCCATTCGTTTACAAGGACCTGTGATGCGGGAAGTTAGTCCCTTAGAGGTAAACAATCGACAAAAAAAAATTCAAAAAAAATCGGGCTATGGTGGAATTCGACACTGGACCACACGGGTGACCCACTCTAACCACTGAGTCGTACACCTTACGCAGTTGTCAGAGATTGGTTATAAACCTATAAGCTATGTATAAGCAATCGGGTCATGGGTCGTAAAAGGATAAGAGACGGATTTTCCTGTATACCCCCATTACTTTTGTTTGTTTGTTTGACTGATTGATTGTGTTAGGGTTTAACGACGTGTCAACCCTTGTGGGTCATTTTGTGTCGTCTCTCGGAGAAAAGGAGAAAAAAAGAAAGAAACGATGGTAGAGGAGACTAAAGAAAGAGACAGAGAAGAAAGAAGAAAAGAAAAGAAATGAAATTCCCCTCTATAGCAGGTCTTGACCAACTTTAAGCCAGTTGGACACCCCAGTGACGTAAGATACACGATATCTTCGCCACACCGATCCACCCCAGTTTGTTTGTTTGTTTTGAAGTTTAACAGCCCAATCAACACTATTTTGGTCATATCGAGCTGCTAAGAACACTTCCTGGGCAGGCTTATATGTAAGTGGTTAACCAGTACAGTGCACATTCTTACGCCAGAAACTGACAACTGAATCAGCTGAATGGGGAGAATGACTGTAATAAAGATTTCATGACACACCCATTACAGATTCTTTTTCTGTTATACCTTTAATTCTAGAAGTAGATTTAAATGCAGTCACTGATTGCTGATGTCCGCCATATTGTGATGAAATTAGTGTGGCGTTCAGTGACATGCAGTATCTAAACGAAGCGTACAATGGCATCCTGTACAACAAGTGTACATCAAGTCATAGTCATGTGAGAAATTTTGACTGTAGGACAACCTGGATAAGATAAAAGTTTCTATCCCAGGGTTAAAATTAGGATTTCCTCTTGGTGTGCAAGAACTAGTAAAGGGGTGAAAGAAAAAATCCTTCAATTAAATATACATGTCCAGGAAAGACTCGAATCCGCGCACTCAGGCCAAGGTTCCCGTATTGATATAGTGAATAAGTCTTTAGTTGCTCGCAGAATGAAAACAAAGTATCTTCAGTCACCACTGTACTGATAAATTACACTTAAAACCAAAAGTAACTTTACAGCTTATATTTATACGCTTTACTGACTTTTGCTGAGTGAAATTTAAAAACTGTTTTTATGATGTTAAAGAACAATCATTTGTGCACATGATACTCAGGAGTTGAGCCCTTTTGTCGAACAGATTATCAAAAGGGTTTCTATCAAAACAGAAGGGGTCAAAATCAAATGTTACGATATTGATTCACTTTTGGAAGGTTACTACTGTATGTTAAATACGTTTTTCAGGCGAAAACGCTTTTGCTTAGATTGAAATTGATCTTAAATTAAAACAAAAAAGTCTGCATTATCTATTGCCCAACTTCAGAACGCGTCGATTTTTATCAAGAAGGCAAACTTTTGTATTGGAAACCCTACATCATCCATTTTTCATTTGACATAAGAACATATACTCTATGCAGAGGTCCAAAAAAATCGCCGTTTAAAACTTCCAAAAATGTCGGAGATATGGCTTTTACGAACAACAAAAGTTTAATATTGTTTTTATTGCAATTTCAACGTGATGTATTGAAAAAAAAAATGTTTGTATTGAAAATTATGTTCTGCTTCTGAAGTTGTGAGAAAATGCGAAAATACTGTTTTTGGTGAAAAGGCAGGTAACACGAGACTGGAATCACTTACACGAATGATCTCTCTTGAATTCTGTTGAGACTAACTGTGGAAAACAATTGAACTAACTTTAAAGTTATTACATTCAAATCGGAGTAGAAATAAAATTATTCATTAATAAAAAGTGACAAATTATTTTTGATTTTGTTGTGATTGCACTATGAGACCAAACAGTGTCTCAATGAAGATGTTTTTGCTCAGTTACTAGAGCTCACTGCCTGGGGTAACAATATGTGCTTTTGAAATGACGCCCTGACCTTTGCTCGTGACAATTGAAATAATAAACTGTTTGTTAAAACGGGGATATTAAACCAAAAGTACATTTCTATAGTTTACATGTACATATACATGCGCAAGTTATTTTGTATGTCATCTGCAAATTTTATGGGTCAGAGCGACTGTTTATTGTGCGTCTGATGCTACATGTCATATACTCTTATTCTGGCACTCAGCTACATAAAATGTCAGCGAACATATCTTACAACCCAAAACACTTTCTATTTTTGAAATGGCAAGCGCATCAGTTGATGTTGCAATTTTACAACTTAAGGGGCAGATATGTGCCGGTCTTCTCAGCTAATTTTTGAAAACTGGCCTTTGTCCAAATTTAGCGTTTTCATATCCTTGTTTGTTGTACCATCTTTTCCGTGATTATTGCCCAGACACAACACATGATCCGTGGTAAGTTGTACCCGTGTTTCAAGATAGTGCGCTTGGAAAAAATCAATACAATTCATATTCTAAAAGTTTTTATGAATTATCAAATACAGTAAATATTCTTCGATACTTGGAGACATGAAAAACCCTAGAATGGCCGTGTCGTGCCATTTATTTTTTATTAATAGATCCTTAAAACGAAAAGTTTGTCTATTGTGGCCTAATTTGTAGCTTTGCTTTTTCTTCTCTGGCCGTGTCATAACTTAAAATTTGGACAAAACAACAAAAACACAACCTATTGTAATCCCATAACCACCAAAAAAACGAAACTCATGATATTTCCGTCAAAATAAAATTGAACTTACACTTTTTCCCGTCAACAAAATTTCCGCTGCGTTCGTTGTACCTAGTTGCGTTCGTTGTACCGCGATAACCGGCGTGTATATAGTTTGATTAACTGCAGGTGATTTATATGAATTTACATTTCATATGAACATTGAAATCAAGAAAGTGAACTTTAAAATTGTTGAACTTTTATACTGTCTTCTGTGTTTTCAAATATGAACTTCTTAAATACTGGATTCCAGACTATCCTCAGGTTACCTCAATAGTAACCTCAGGAGCGTTGTCCTCTTGGGTAATTAATTTTTTTAATTTAACTAGATATATATTCTAATGTTAATGGAGTGGCATACTCCCATGGTGTGCGTCCTACCCGAGATACAATGTTGAAGACAGAAAAAAAAAAAAAAAAAAAAAAAAAAAAAACAGCAAAAAAAAGCAGATATAAGGTAAACATACATGCTCGAACATCATGCTCCCGAGTCAGTGAGGAAAAAGTATGTTACAAAATAATAAGAATGCAAATGGTTTGTAAGCACAAGATATTGTATGTGCACGCTGAACTGTTGTTCTGCACGTGACACGTCAAGGAAGCGTAAGAACAGATGAAGATGAGTACATCACATTATTTAACTGTACAAATATAATGTTCATCCATGCAAACATTACAAACTTTATTTATCATTTATTTGAGCAGGACTGACGAAAACTTTAAATGTGGTTTTGTGAGACAGTGATGCATTTTAAATTGGTTATGAGCTTCCGAAAATGACGTTGTTCAGACATTGTTATGGGTGTAGCCTTTTACATGACGCTTATTTGCTCCCGTACTATCAAATATCAATTTAAGTACCACTCATTTGCCCTTTTACTATCCAATTGTTCATCTTTGTTAGAAACCTTTGTTTTGTTTTGAAAATAAAATTGACCATAAACTGTCACCAAAATATGCTTAACTTTTTACCAGCGGTACATAATTATGGAACGCCATAGCTTTCTTATATTGTAAAAGGCCAGTTAAAAGATGGGTAAACTTGTCTAAACGATATGCTATTATGTAAAAACGTGTGTTGTTTTGTGTACATAATGTCTTATTATGTCAAAAGACTATATTATTATGTTAAAAAAAAGTTGGGTTATCTTGTCTTTGAAGTATGTGAACTTGTCTATACTACGTCTTATTATTTAAAACGCGCATCTTGTTTTGTCCACACAGTGTCTTATTATGGTAAAAGACTATGTTATTATGATAAAACGCGGTGATATCTTGGTGAATCAATATGTTGTCTTGTCCAACTGCGTGGTGTTGTTCCCGAAAATTTAAGCATGCGACATTGTGTGAACAAAACGACAAGTGGGTTTGACATAACATATCGTCTAGACAAGTTACTCTTGGACAAGATGACCCAAACTTTAACATAATGACATACACTTTTGACAAAATAAAACACCGTGTAGACAAGTCCATATGTTGACAAAATAGCATACCTGTGTAAGATAATAACACACTATATAGACAAGTTCACATGCTTTTTAGACAAGATAAAATGGTTATTTAACATAATTAGACAGTGTGTTGGCATGTCAATACTATATATTGACAAAATAACGCGCGTCTTTAAGATAATAACATAATACATCGACAAGTTCACACAATTCTTAGACAAGAAAGACAACAAGAAATAGCACATAAGACAGCTTTGGCGTTCCATACATAATGATGAGCCCAAGCTGCAGCTTAGTGACAAAAATGCTTTTTCTACTATGATATCGGAAAGAATGGATGGATTTTGTCAAAACTTCCCGTTTCAAGTGATAACAAAAATTTGCCTTCGTCCGGATTATATAACTTGTCATTTTTGTCAATTTTCAAACAGAGCTGCTGCCCTTTGTAACTAACAAAAAGTTGTTTCCTCTAAATATCTCACCAAAAAAAAACAAACAAAAAAAAAACAACAACAAAAAAAAAAAAAAAAAAAAAAAACAATTCCATTACCAGGGAATGCAGTCCTGCGTTTTTTTTTTTTGTTTTTTTTTTTGTTTTTTTTTTTTTGTTTTTTTTTTGTTTCACTTTAATATTCAGCGAAAAGATCTTATTTCCAGCTTACTTTGATGGGCACAAGTACCCAATAGTTCATATCTGTGTAAGATAATTAAGCCAGTTGGAAACCCCAGTCCAAGGCAATTTTGAAGGGTTTTTACCACATATAGGCATGGCAGCCATCTTGATCCTGTGAACTAATTTGTAAAAAAATATTTATTTTTCCTTGTTTTTAAGGTTCGTGTGAAATTTGGTTTCAAATGGTTTGAAACGTAGTTTCTGCAAACACAAATTTTAATTTACCTTGAGCCAATGTCAAGGAATGACCTTTGATACGCAAGTAGGTTCATTTAGTTGACTACATCTACAGACTTTCAGATCAGAGACTGCACACGTTTCTGAAAATACATTGTTTTCACTTTTTCTCATTCAAAAGCCTAAGTATCATACTTTGATCTTGCCTTAAAATAGGTCGAGTCAACCCAGGGTCGACATTTTTTTTTAAAAACTATGATGGCTCCAAATCTACTGTTTACCCCGCAAAAAACGGAAAATTGACATTTGGACATGATGTCATGCGTTGACTTCAAACTGTGAATAATTCGTAGAGATAGCTTTAATTTCTATCAAGAAATTCACATTTTCCTACAGTACCCTCTGTAGATTATTCATTGTCTATGTGGAATCATCAAGGCAATTTTAGCCTCTTTTTTTTCTGGCCATATCTGTGTGTCTTTTACCCCTAAGAAAGTTGAATTTGCAAGATTGTGTTTGGGGAAAATCATTGTTTTGACTAAAAGTAGAAAATTTCAGATCAGAAATTCCCATTTTCTCAGAATCTTCTAGGCTGACAATGTTCGCGCCATTGACACTTTGATAGCTGAACATATTGCTAACATGTTGAGCTTATTGAATTGAAATAGTAGTATTGTCCATAGAATAATTTTAACAACTGACGGGTTGCATTTGAATGTTAATCCTTTGAAACTGAAACTGGTGACCCTTTAATTATTTTGTTGAGTATATAATCACAGTTTGTTCAAATAATGACGCTGGAAAAAGTGAAAACAATGGAATTATTATCAGAAACTATTGCAGAAGCTTATATCAAAGTTTGTATTTGCATTGTTAGAAATTATTAAATGAAGATGAGTATAAAGGTCAAGGTCATTCGTTGCTCTTGATCCAAGTCACTGAAATTTCTAACGTTTATTTTTTTTTTTTTAAACAGCTCTTCAGTAGTCAGGTGAGAGATTCAGAACCAATGGTCCTCCGGTTTGATCATATACCATCTGAGAGTGCAATAAGATCATGTAATAAAACAATTAAGGACCAATGGTTCCCCGGTTTTATCATATGCCATTGTGTCTGAGAGTGCAATAAGATCATGTAATAAAACGATAATCTGATTAATTATGCAAATTAGTTAGTAACGTTATGCGGCAACGGCCTTAACAATGTCCCGTTTACTAATGGCGGAATGTCAAGATCAGGAATAAGATGGTAATTAATGTCAAATGATACATATAATCTTACATTGTGCTCATGTATTATTGAAATTTATTAAACTTGTTCGGGTAATAAGATACCAAATGCTTTGCAAAATAAAAATAAAAAAGAATAGCCTTTGTAAACAAGGAACACACAAAATCACGAAAATCGGAGACTTGGTTTGATTGAGTCTCTTCATATGAAACCCCTAGTGCCGGCTTAAGCGGTATTCGATTTTCAAAATAATCAGGAGCCAATGGGATCATTGAGCCAATGATCCCAAAGGATAACCTGCACTATGATGATGTACGGGGAGACTTTTTTACGGTCGCCACACGGCACAACACCAGCTACACTAGAGTAAAATAAAAGTTAAAAAGGATTGCCTTTGGAAACAAGAGACTTTCAAAATCATGAAAATCTTTTTACGGCCGCTCCACGGCACAACACCAGCTACAGTAAAGAAAAAAAAATGCAGCATTTGTATTTTGTCTTTTTCCTCTACTCATTTAATACATGAGTATTATGTGATGTTCGTTCTAATTTTGATATCTGTGACTATGGGCCAAGGTCAAGGAATGACCTTGACTTTGATACTCATGTAGCTTCGTTTACTTATTCCGTTGACTGTATCTAACAATTTTCAGATCACAGGCTCAATAGTTTCTGAAAAATCAATTATTTTCACTTTTTCCCCATTCATAAGCCTAAGTGACTAACTTTGACATTGTCCTAAAATAGGTCACGGTCAACCAAGGGTCTTCATTTCCTTAAACTATAAAACGGAACCTGTCTATACTGTAGGCTCCGCAATGAGCCTTCGGCTCAAGTGATCTAATAAAAGCGATAAAACTAACATCAGAGGCCCATGGAACACGACGCTCACATAAGATTAACTGCTCTTGTAACGAACTTTTCCGAGCGGTTGGAAGCTTCGCTTCTTAATAGTGGTGTCTCCTGGACACAGTAATATATATATGAATTTTTCGCAGGGCTTTGCAGCCAATGATTTGTATTTGTATACGTCCAACAAGCAATAATTATAAATTTTAATTAATAATATGATTTCTAAATGATTTAGTTAAAATGATCAAACTTGAATTATTGAAATCAAGTACAATAGCTTACTTCGCTCAAAGAAAATTATAACACACTAAACATACAGATGAGTCAGTCTCTCTTAGTCAGCTCTATATTGAAGCTAATCTAACCCAGCTAGAATTAATCTTCCTTCACTTCTACTAAGTACCTCTGAGACTCAGTACCTCGCCTACACTACTAGCAATTATAGAACTTTTTAGGTAATATACCTATAACTCCCTACTTAGACTCCGTACGTCTCTCAGACCACTAGCTATTATAAAACTCCTTATGAAGTATATCTTCAACTCAATACTGCAAACTACCTCATACGTTTCTCTTGGCAAGCTACAGTGACAAGGACTCGGGAAGCACGGCACTCTCCGATCCCTTGCGAGCATGGAGAGATCACCTTATTTCCCAGCAGTCTAAGTCAACTGTTCAGCGCTTATGCAGTCAAGTAGCTACCTTCCGATCCCAACAGGGCATGGTACAGTAGCTACGATGTTGTCTCTCTGACGGCAAGACACAGACTCCCTCTTTAACTCAATACTGCAATCTACCTCTTACATGTTTCTCTTGGTAAGCTACAGTGACTAGGACTCGGGAAGCACGGCACTTTCCGATCTCTTGCGAGCATGGAGAGATCACCTTATTTCCCAGCAGTCTAAGTCAGCTGTTCAGCGCTTATGCAGTCAAGTAGCTACCTTCCGATCCCAACAGGGCATGGTACAGGATGTAGTTCTTTTGGATAAGTTGTATTAAAGAGTTGTTCAAAATATTCATTATCAATATTTAGTAAGCCATTCAAACATCGAGTCGTTGGTTTGAATGCTTCGATAATATTCGCCTGATTTAACATATCTCTTTCGTAATAGAACAGAAACAAATCTGCAATAACAGGGAGGAGGCACAATTTGTACCCATAGGTATACAAACAACTTGTTGGCATAGCCAAACCGAAAATTATCAAGAAGATACGAGAGCGCCTCATACACATTCTGACAAAGTTTGCAGTTAAAACTTTGGTGGAACTTTCAAGAGATAAGGTTCTAGTTCCAGTGTATCCTTAAAAAGTCTCTAGTTTAAACCTTCGGAAGAATTATCTAATTTGGAGCTCCAAGTTTTCAAAAACTGACAGAGCTTCAATGGGGACTTGTCGACCGATTTATCTAAATATCCGGTCTACCGCAATCATCAAACAATTTCTGAACTGGAATGAATGTGGCGCGGAACCTTTGATATAAAAGAGAAGCTGATTTATTTTGTTTTCCGCTGATTAACTGTCCAATACTTAACCAATCAGTCAGTTCTTTTATGACAAAATTTTCCTCAATGCTGAGGAATTAGGTACTATTCCAAGTTCCCTTAAGGTGCCTCACGAATAAAAAATTGCAGCATATCTGGCGAGCGATACTTTTCATTGTTGCATAGAGGGCGGGTTAGTACACACACGGCATGGAAGCGAAGCTATGTAAAACTCTTGAGAAGTACAGGGATAATGAGGATCCCGAGTTGACGAAAGTGGATGGAAAATGCCTGTCCACCTTCTGACAGGAGGAATTGTTAGAGGAATTAAGAAAGCGGGACATTAATGGATTGACATTGTGCCGGATCAGGGGAATCAATCCTCTACCGGAATTTTTTTGTGTAGATTGGTGCATTATGCTATTTGTCTGGAGCAGGCTGAACCAAGTCCCGGATCTAGTGCGACGGAGGACGGGCCAAGCAAAGCAAAGAAAATGAAAATGAAAGAGCTCGGGAATGCCACGGTAGGTGTTATTTATAGTATTGTCTGAGAAAGAGCGAGTTTTGCAACTGGCGGGGAGAATATCACAGTTAGGATTATATGCTGTTAGGGCAGTTCAGGGTTTGGGTTTCGTCTGCTAGAGAACGCGATCAGCAAGAGTTTAAAGTGTGCAACAAAAAGGATTATAAATTAATGATGAAAAAAAGTTGGGTTTGCATAATGGACGCAGTGAAAGAGTGTATGCGTGTGTGGGGCTGAGGGTGGGGTTAGAGGTGAAGAGAAAACTAAGGATGTTTAGAGATTTATTGTGGGTTAAATATGGTGAGCTCGTGTTTCAGTTTTCATTATACCTACGTGCACATGTAAAGCGGGGTATTTCCGCATGCTGTGAGGTCGTGTCCGTTGGAGTGGAGGTGGGGGTGTCTGTCTGTCGTAGTACGTGTAGAAGGGTGCGTTTCGGAGTCGAGCTCGTGTCAGCGTTTGGTGCTGGGCCGCAGCAGTTTGTTTGATGCATGGCCAGGAGTTGTGGGCTATGTCGGTATGACAATGCAGAATCGATCAATTTATTTATTTAAGTTTGTGATAGATTGTTGGTTCGATATCGTCGTGGCACGGAATTCTAATATTGTATCGGGAATGATTGAGCTTGCGATGTGTCATTTGTGCAAATACGGTGCCTGAGTACACGGGTCAGGTTTATGGATAGGTGCTATCGGGGCACGTGTAACGCTGTCGGCTCTGCTGGTGTTGAGGAGGGTACAGCAGGTCGTGTGTCATCTGTGTCGTTACGGCACGTGTAATACGTAGTGCACGGATAAGCTTTTGGGGCTTGTGCAGTCGAGGAACGTGTAACGCTGTCAGCTCTGCTGGTGTTGAGAGTATAGCATGTCGTGTGTCATCTGTGTTGTTATGGCACGTGTAATAAGGACAATACTGGCCTGAGTGCACGGATCAGGATTTTGGGGTGTGTGCTGTCAGGGCACGAGTAACGCTGGCAGCTCTGCTGGTTGAGGGTATTTCAGATAAGAGATGTGCTGGGTTTTATTTTGAAACGGACACGAATGCTCGGGTTATGTTTTGGTGCTGTCGGCATGACACTTGCTAGTGGGGAGCTTTACAAAAGGGGCTCGGTGTAAGGTGGGTGGTTCGCATAGATAATATGTGTTTGGTTCGCATAGATAATATAATCATGAAAGGCAAATGCTTATGAGAGGAAGGAAAACACAAAGTGCGATGGTTTATTTGGTCATTTTTAGGCGAGTGTTGTGGTATTTATCAGCACCATTTTTCTTCTTATTTTTGTTTATCGCTTATATGCGTAGGGCATATTTATTTATTCCAGTACTTTTGAGTATATTAATTAGTGTATTTCGAATCGGTATAGTTTCTAAAATGTGCTGTTTCGTGAATGCTTTAGATTACTAAATTTTTCATGTAAATACAAAAAAAAATGCAAATCACTCGTAAGAACGAACGAATGAATCGATAAATAGATAGGAAGATGCATGTATATAAAAAGAAAAATGAATGAATGAATGAATAAATATTTATAAATTTAACTCACAAATAATGACGAGCTGTTGATTACCAGTTGGCTTTCACCACCGACTGATCTAAGTTGGACAGGGGTATGTTCATGCGTCGAACCGTTGATACGATGTGTTTAGTTCGGACGGGATGAATAACGAAATTCAGGGGAATTCTAAAAGGAAACGTCTCATTACTTGCGAATGGTTTTGTGTATTTCAGGGAAAATTATGGGCATTGTTATTTATCATTACCATTATTATCATTTATTATTGTTTTTATTATTATTTATTATTATTATTCATTATTATTATTATTATTATTATTATTATTATTATTTTCGTGACAGCAAGAGAATCTGGAACTCAGATGTACATTTGATAGATGAAGGCACTGGTTGTGGCGGGGTGAACAGTTTTGTGTATGATTAAATTTTAGGGGTGAAGGCACTGGTTGCAGCGGGGTGAACAGTTTTTGTGTATATCATATTTTATTGAGGTAGGCACTGGTTGTATCGGGGTGAACAGTTTTGTGTATATTATACATGGCATTGGTTGTAGCGGGGTGAAATTTGTGTATATTTTATAGATGAAGGCATTGGTTATAGCGGGGTGAACAGTTTTATAGATGAAAGTATTGTTTATAAAGGGTGAACAGTTTTATATTTTATTGATGGGGGCCCTGATTGTATCGGGGTGAACAGCTTGTATATTTTATAGATGAAGACACTGGTTCGGAGCACTTCCACCCGGGGCCTATGGACGCCCTCCTCAGTCCACTGCCGGTAACATGTCATTTGGTTGGCCGTCATTGCATCCTTCGATGCGGCCGCCTGTGATGAACAGGCCCAGAAACCATTTCAATGCTGTGAAAGAATGCCTTCGTTGCCGTAAAACAACACACTTGGTGAAAGAAAGACTGTCCGTTGAATTAAAATGATGCACGGACAGTAGTTTGCACAGACAGTAGTCTGTACTTGTATATATGCATGTATGCTCATAAATCATAAATTCGGATTGTTTGAGGGCGGGAATTGTTTGTTGGATAGTTTCAACACCACCCTCTCCCCCTGCGCACCCCCGCCCCACCCCCCCCCCACGCGCCCCCATTCTTTTAAATATTGGAGGAATGCATATTACTACACATACAAATGTTTAGGTTTAAAATTAAATGTTTCAGAAAAAAGAATACAAATCAACGGATAAACGAATATATGCATAAATACGCCGATATAAGTTAGGGTATTACATATGAAACACTCGTATTAAATAATGCAGTGAAAATTAAATAAGCTAGTGGTGATGAGATTAATTAGTAATAATAGGTCCAAAGTTAAAATAAATAAATAAATGGATAAATGGATGAATAAATAAATAATTGAAAATAAATACAGGTTTTCATTTTTTTCAGGGAACTTTTAATCTCAAAAACTGGGAAAAGGAGATAACGTTCAATTTCGATCCGTTAGCAGTTCCAACCAGGCAAATTAGGAGGGTTAACATTAAGGGATCGCTGCCAGTTGATTGGGATTTTGATTCGGTGGAAACAACATTTAAGAAGACTGAGTTAGGTGTAGCACAGCAGTTGGAAAATTTGTCATTTTATTATCCTGACTACTTTGTAGCAGGACAGATTCATATTAAATATGAAGAATGGCAACATATTTTTATTCAAAATGAATCGGCGGAAGAAATAAGGGATTGGGTCAGATGTGTTGTTCAGTATATTCGACCATTCAAAGGCATATTTTGGGGAGAGCATTATGATCAAGAATTTCCAACACACAAGCTGTTTAACAATGCAAATAGGTGCAGACATTTTATGGATTTTATAAGTGACACAATTAAAGAGCGCCTCATTAACGGTTCTGTTGAATGCCTGGGCAGGGTTGGAGATGTTCCGCCACTCCTCTGGTGGTGGAGTCGACTAAACCCAGATTGTGTATCAACCTCATGTTTCTGAATAACTGGATGTGGGACATAAAAATGTTAAAAGAAGAGTTATGGCTAAAATGACCCATTTCAGCCTCCTTGCATTCCTCCTAGTTCATTTTTACAACATGCCCATCGTTTACATATCAAATTGTATTTGTTTTAGCTTTCGCAGGAGGTGGGATTTGGTGATTTGCTAGGATAGGCGCCAAGATCCAGGAAAAACGACTTTTCTTTTTGGAAGGCGCTATTGCTGCGAATCAAATGATCTAGGACACATGGCATTGAAAATTTTGTTATCGAGGTAGTAGTGGAGACCGTTTTCCCCTAAGCGATACTTTAACTCCGGACCCTGTGTTATCGATTAGCGTACACAGCTAGATAAGTGGGGAGGGGATTTAGGGTGGCACCGAGTAAGCGTTTCCATGCAATTGCTTTTATTTCATTTAGCGGGGCAATTGTTTTTATTTCATTTAGCGGGATTTGTTTGTCGTACGTATTCGATATTATTATTATAATTATTATTATTATTATTTGTGTGTTGCAGATAGTTGGTTTCCTTTCGGGGCTGCACAATCTCGTGCTCAGGCTGCAAGGGGGCAAACGATATAGATTTCAAGTTCTGTAAATTCTGTGACATGGATATGTGTGCGGCGGGGGAGCAGAGTGTGCAACAGGAAGAAAGTGTCGTTCTGATGAACAAAATCAATGAAAGAATATGTGCTTTAGATAAAATTCTTGATTCGCAGCAGAAATGTAGTT
The DNA here is from genome assembly GCA_964016985.1 of Anodontia alba. Taxonomy (NCBI): domain Eukaryota; kingdom Metazoa; phylum Mollusca; class Bivalvia; order Lucinida; family Lucinidae; genus Anodontia; species Anodontia alba. The sequence continues at coordinate 77,730,518 of OZ024831.1, forward strand.
TGAAAAATGAATTGAGCGCTTTTCTGGCGTCTCTGCTGTCTCCAAAGGATTTGTGCACAGCTTTGCCTGGCGATTTGCGAAAATTTTTAGTATTCAAAGAGATAGGCAAAATACGCGCGATTTTTAGAGATATTAGCAGGTCGGGGGATTGGAATCCACTGAGAATCCAGCGGCGTCACACCTAATAAAACGCCATTTACAGTCAATTACATTAGAGCAGAGCTCCCAAGGCGTCGTTAGGAAGCAAGCTGTGCCGCTATTGTTTGATAAGTTAGGTAAATTATACCGCTAACTAACATACCAGATTTCAAGAGAGCAAGATGAAATTTCAAAGTTCATTCTTCTCAGAGACAGGGCTTATTTCTGAGTTATCATTCAGGGGATAGGGGAGGAGATATAGGTTTGCTTTCAAGTGACAGACTTCTGAGCTTGCCGCGTAACGACGGGATTTTTGTTTCCCAAAAGGCGGGTAAGCTGTTTTATATTGACAATCCAAACAATTTCATTCTATACAGTTCCAGGGATTTCGACATTTGCCCCGTGAGGCATCTCCGGGAATGTTAGGCTTTCGCAGATAGGGTGCATATTAACCTCAAAGAGGGATTTCTATTTCGTGTGAGAGATCGAAATCTATTGTCAATAAGCCAATGAATTCTACTTTAGTTACGGATAGGCTGCGCACGCATTTGATGGCTATTTTACGCCTATACGAGGGCGAGACCTCCAACAGCACGCGGAGGGGTTGTGCCATTACGCTGCGTATGCTGGATGACCAGATGAATGCACACGTTGGTTGGGGCGTGCCAGACTGACAGAGCATTACGCGGGTATAGGTAGTTTATGTGGGCCGAGCTCCAACCGTCTCTGAAACAGTAAAAGCAATAAAACTCTTGTCATCTGGCAAGGCTCGAGGATCAGATGCAATACCTGCAGAGATCTGCAAAGCATGAGGTAAACTGACAGAGTTATTTCACACTATGTGGAGAAAAGAAGCCATCCCTCAAGAATTCAAGGATCCAACAATTATCCACCTATTCAAAAGGAAAGGGAATCCTCAAGTCTGTGACAATCATCGAGGCATCTCTTTATTGTCAATTGCTGGGAAGATTCTTGCTAGGATCCTACTGAACCGATTGAATGAACACTCGGAGATGCCTTCGGAGAAATCCCTGGAACTGTATAGAATGAAATTGTTTGGATTGTCAATATAAAACAGCTTACCCGCCTTTTGGGAAACAAAAATCCCGTCGTTACGCGGCAAGCTCAGAAGTCTGTCACTTGAAAGCAAACCTATATCTCCTCCCCTATCCCCTGAATGATAACTCAGAAATAAGCCCTGTCTCTGAGAAGAATGAACTTTGAAATTTCATCTTGCTCTCTTGAAATCTGGTATGCTAGTTACCAGTAACTTATCAAACAATAGCGGCACAGCTTGCTTCCAAACGACGCCTTGGGAGCTCTGCTCTAATGTAACTGACTGTAAATGGCGTTTTATTAGGTGTGACGCCGCTGGATTCCCAGTGGATTCCAATCCCCCGACCTGCTAATATCTCTAAAAATTGCGCGTATTTTGCCTATCTCTTTGAATACTAAAAATTTTCGCAAATCGCCAGGCAAAGCTGTGCACAAATCCTTTGAAGGCAGCAGAGACGCCAGAAAAGCGCTCAATTCATTTTTCAAACTACATTGTGGACATGACAGCCACCTCATAATGCAAACGATACATAAAGCCAAAGGCCATATATCCTGCATTGCAAACAACGCTGAAAAATATATCTCCTTCTGTGTTGGGCAGCTTAAATTCATTGACAGCTTCCAGTTTACGTCGTCATCGCTGGAGAAATTAGTAAGCGCCACCGATAAGGCCAACTTCAAAATAACACGTGATGTATTCTAATTCTGCGTAAGGGTGTTTACCTATGCAATAGACAGCCTCGATCGGTTTAATGAGCCCCGCCTGCCTCCAATACAGAACTTCTACAGTAAGCTTACTGACGAAAAAGTCACCCAAGATGAGTATGACTACGCACAAAAAGTGTGGGCTGAGTTCAACTGCAAAAACCCTCGGTGACTATCACGACTTGTATCTGAAAACTGATGTGGTCTTGCTCACTGATGTGTCTGAAACCTTCCGGCAAACTTACATGACCACATTTAAGCTTGACCCCCTGCACTATTACACTGCGCCTGGACTCTCCTGGGACGCCTTACTCAAATACACAAAAAGCGATCTAGAACTGTTGTTAGATATGGACAGAAAAAGGCATGCGTGGATCAGTATGGTAAAGCAAACAATCCACACACCGCAGATTACGATCTCAAAAAAGAAACCAAATACGACGCAAACAATCTCTATGGGTGGGCGATGAGTCAGCCTCTTCCCTACTCCGGCTTCAAGTGGTTGACAAAGAATAAAGATGGGAAGTTTGGTAGACGCAAAGAAGGAAGAGGGCGAATATTTGAGGTGGACATGGAATACCCTAATCATCTACATAAACTGCACAACGATTACCCTCTCGATCCCGAAAAACTATCCGCAAAAGAAGAGTGGCAAACCTTAGCAAACCGATCTGTTGGAAAACAAAAATATGTTAGGCTGCCCCAAGTTAGTCCCCAATCTCATGAACAAGAAAAACTACGTAGTCCACTGTCGAACCCTTCAATCCTATATAGAGCAGGATATGAGAGTGACAAAAATACATAGAGTGGTTGAGTTCAATGAGAAGCCTTGGATGGAACCATACATCTGCCTCAATACAGATCTCCGAAAGCAAGCAGTCCGCCTTCAAAAAAGACTTCTACTCTCTTACCTTTTTTTTCTACAAACTCATGAACAACTCCGTCTTCGGTAAAACAATGGAGAATCTAGGCAATCGAGTTGACATCAAATTGGTGAGAACTGATGGCACTGAGAATGAGAAGCTACGCAAAATCATAGCCAAGCCCAATTTCAATCGCCGAGTGAGGTTTTCCGATGAGCTATCTGCGATGCATGTGAATAAGACCCATCTAACGCTGAATAAACAAATCTAATGTCTTGCATAGAAATCCTCCACTACTGTCCTCGATTTGTCAAAGAAGCTGATGTACGATTGGTACTACAACAGCCTGAAAAAGAGGTACGGTGACAACTGTACTTTTTTATATACTGATACAGATTCGCTGTTGGGGGTCATCAAGACTGATGACATCTACAAAGACATGGTAGAATCCAAAGATGGGTATGACTTCTCCGACTACCCCCAGGGTCATCCATTACACGATGAAACAAACAAAAAAGTAATCGGTAAGATGAAAGATGAGTGTACTGGCACACCAATCGCTGAATACGTTGACCTTCGCCCTAAGTTGTATTCAATACTTAGATCAGATGAGCAACTCATTAAGAAAGCAAAGGTGTAAAAAAATACGAGCTCAAGAAACAGATCAACTTTGAGAACTACAAAGTTACACTCTTCAACAAAACCAAGAGCGAGCACAGCATGAATATGCTTCGCTCTGTGAAACATAAAGGTAAAAAAAGGGACGCTTTCGCCGCTTGACACAAAAAGATATACAGCCCCAGATGGTATTACTACGTATGCGTTTTGGTATGTGCCGCAGGTGGCTTAACGCGGGGAGACGCAGATGTGATTTGACACAGGCGTGACTTAACACTGGTGTTTTGACATTAGTGCTTTAACATTATGAGATTGATGCTTTGGCATCAGTCGGGCAACAAATTTGGTGCTAGTCATTTCCGCTCACAGCCCAATAAAGGATCTGTTGCCAGGCTTTATTGTTGTAATAGGGGGCTTTTTTTCGGCTCTGTACTTTAGTGCTTTAATGAGAAAACGCATAGTTAAACAGCTATCGCATCTCAAATACATCTGGTTCTTTCTTAAACAAACTTGGTCTTGTTGGGTTTAACGTTGTTGACATAGCTGTTGTTGCCGCGGATGTTAACACAGATGTTGCTGGCACAGATGTTGTTGACGCAGTCGATACAGGAGTCGTGCTTTTGTTTATATGTTCCCTGGTTTTACACAACAATTGCCATACGGCGATCCCAGCAATAGTGCAATACCCAAGTGTTTTGACAAGCTCTAGGGATTCTCGCATACTGTTTTTTATGTCACGCAATGTGGAGGATTCTTTATTCTCCAAATTAGATTGCATATTTGACTCTACGTCTGACTCCACGTCTACCATGTCGTCCAAAGAGTCCAATATGTTCTGCATTAATTCTCTTTGTCTCTCCATTGTTGCTTCTATCCGCCAAAGTCTTGCATAGAAATCCTCCACTACGATTTCACTGTGTGGGATAGCTTGCTGAATAGTGTCTTGTGGGACAAAGCGCACTATTTCTTTGTTTTTCTTGGGATTAGTGATTCTTGTGGGTGGGGTGTATGCAGGAGTTGCATTCGCAGGGGCTACGTTCCTTATTTTTTGTAATATTATACTTCTTCTGCACCTCTGAGGCAGACAAAGAGGCCTTTTGACTTTTTAATTTCTTCGATGTCGTCTAACGATAGGGATGTTTTGCCCATTTTTTTTCTTAGCATTTTAAAAAATCAGAATTAAATTGAAATTGAAAACGTGTTATTATGTGCTTGTTTTAGTGATAGCACTGCTACTTTTGCTATTAGCATTGCTACTTTGCCATTAGCATTGCTATTTTGCTATTAGCATAGCTATTTTGCTATTAGCATTGCTAAACATAGAAACATGGTGGATTATGACAACATCAAAATGGAGAACAAGATAAAAAATGTGTTATTATGAGCTTGTTTTAGTGATAGCATTGCTATTTTTGCTATTAGCATTGTTATTAGCATTGCTAGACATAGAACCAGAGTGGAGAAACAAGATTAAAATGTGTTATTATGAGCTTGTGTTAGTGATAGCATTGCTATTTTTGCTATTAGCATTGCTTTTTGTTTGCTATTAACATTGCTATTAGCATTGCTAAACATAGAACCATGGTGGATTATATTGGCGCCATGGTGGAAAACAAGATTAAAATGTGTTTTAATAGCATTGCTAAACATAGAACCGCGGTAGATTTTGACGGCACCAGGGTGGATTAGACAACACCACGGCGGAGAATGAGATTACTGAACCAAAAAAGAAACTTTCGCAAAGTAGGTCTTAAACATATAAGGTTAAATACAACATGTAGAACAATGTGTATATGTAGTAGTTTACACTGACGTCCTACTTTGGGAAATCGGTCAGAAAATCACCTCATGTCGAACGATATCGTCTGTTTTGACAAAACCTCCATTTTCACGTGCACGCACGGGGTGGACATATCTGGTTTACATGTGTTTTCACTGCAAATTATTGCACTTGACGACTACAGTCATAAAAATACCTAAACACTTTTATATCGATACAATTTGGGCAAAATTTCGATGCCTCGAATTGCGAAACATTTAAGAGAGAGAGCCGTTGCGATCCTGGAGGCAGGAGCTTCAACGGAAGATGTTGCTGCGCAAGTTGGATCATCTTTGCAGGCAATTAGAAGTCTGAGACGGCGGTTTGTGCAGACCGGATGCACGGAAGATCTTCCACGTAGCGGTAGACCACGTGTGACCTCGCCGGCGCAAGACCGCTATATTTTGAACCAACATTTACGAAATCGTTTTTTAACTGCGACAGCTACAGCGTCTGTCACCCCAGGTACTCATAACCCCAGGATTTCCGCTCAAACCGTACGAAATCGTTTGGCTGAGAACAATTTACGTGCACTTCATCCCTACCTCGGAACAGTATTAACGGATCGTCATCGCCGTGACAGGCTTCAATGGGCTGATAGATACATCAACTGGACAAGGCAAGACTGGCGGACGATTCTTTTTTCAGATGAATCCAGGTTTGCATTGTCCAATAGTGATGGTCGGATCAGGGTCTACCGACGTAGGAATGACCGTTACGCTGACTGTTGCGTTCTTCAGCGGGATCATTTCGGCGGTGGGGGTTCCGTGATGGTCTGGGCTGGAATAAGTTATGGGTATCGTACCCAATTAGTGGTCATTGATGGCAATTTGAACGCTCAAAAGTACCGTGTCCTTGCCCCACACGTTGTTCCTCTCTTACAAAATCACGGCGTTATTTCTGTTTCAGCAAGGTAACGCCAGACCTCACGATCAGTTCTTGCGAAACAACAATATTGATTTCATAGACGACTGGTCCTCAAAAAGCCCGGATCTAAATCCCATCGAGCACCTTTGGGATAATCTTGACACACGTGTACGGAAACGCCAACATCCGCCTGGTAACGTCAATGAGCTCCGTGACGCTTTGCTAGAAGAGTGGAATAATATACCCCAGGCTCAAATTAATAATCTCACCCACTCAATGCGTCGTCACTGCCAAGCTATTAGCAATGCTGGCGATAGGCATACTCCTCACTAAAGCCAAAAATATTGAATCGACACCTACCTCAATGAAATTGAAAAATCCAATGATATTGAGAATTTTCAGACTGTAAATGAACTTTGATGAATTGATTTTAAATTAGTGTGCAATAACAAATACGAATAAAAACTGTTAATATACACATATGTGGAAACAGTCCCATTGAAGTCTCGCGAAAGTTTCTTTTTTGGTTCAGTATTTTAGATGCTATTTTTAGTGGTAAAAGCAAAAAAAGCATTGCTAAACGGCATCAGCTCACACCGAAGAACTATAATAGCGCCGCGGCTGAGAACGGGACCAGAATCTCTCCCTCCACAGGCAGCAAAACCAAACCATGCAGATAAGCCAAATGTATATCATAGAGCTCATCTACATTATCCGAGTCAAGAACAACGTTTTGTTCCATTGGAAGGCGACTAAAAACAACTTCGAGAGTCTTATTGCCTTCACCATGGAAGAACACAATGGCGAGACACATAGCGAACTTGATCTCGTTGTTTTCTTTTATGTAGGCTTTGATTTTTTCGATGGTTGAAATTTTGTTGTCGTTGAACATTGAAGATAGATCTTTATAAGCCACTGCAGCAAATTCGTATGCTCTAAAATAATCGGCTTGTTTTATTCTCGTTCTGCTTGGCTTTTTTCTTGCTGCGTTGTTTGCGGGGGCTTCCAAAGGCGTTTTGGTTTGCCTGTTATGTATGTTGGCTGGTTTTCAATCAATATTTTTTTTATATTTCTTACCTATTTTTTATTTTTTAAAAATAAAAATAAAATAATTATATGTAAATAGTCAAACAGATATTATCACAGGGATGAAATGCGCATTTTTAAAAGTTGGTAATCACAAGCCGTGCCAGTCAAAACCTACCAAGAAATCAAAATACTGTGCCCTACATAATTACTTAATGAAAACAAGCAATGTCGTACGCTCCCTTGTTCGTAATAGAGGCACTTATGCAAAATATAGAGTGTGCTTAGATTGTGGTGCTAGAAAAGTCTCTATGAGACGCCAATATATGTACATCGCTGTATGTAGACGATTAAGCAAATAAACATCGCTTAATCCTCAGCGCTTCAACAACGAGCATCCTATATTTTTTATGCGCAAAGTATCGGTATAGATTCGTTGCCGAATGCCAGACACTGAGACAAATATACATAGAGTAACAGAGCCCATATCCCATACGCCAACGAAACCGCACAGCAGGCACTGCGGCAGGTGCGGCATGAGAGCCTTCAGCGAACCATACAACAGTTAACAACACAAGTACAGGTTGCTTCCAGCACCCTAAACGCCGTTGGGTTGAAAAAAAGTAAGATATAAGGCGTGTGGAGTGTTTTTAGCTGACCTAAGCCGAAGGCTCAAGGTGAGCCATTGTGATCACTCACCGTCCGTCGTCGTCCGTATGTCCGTCCGTCCGTCCACAATCTTTAAACAACATCTCCTCCTAAACCACTGATTGGATTTTGACCAAACTTCACAGGAATAATTCTTGGTTAATTCTCTTTCAAAGTTGTTCAAATGGTTCCGGTCCGTTGCATATCTAGGTCACAGGAGCTAAAAATAGATTTTTAACTAAAAACTTAAAAAAATCTTCTTGTCAGAAATCACTGGACCGATTTCAGTATAATTTTGCAGAAATGTTTCTTTAGTGATCCTCTACTAAGATTGTCCAAGCCATTTGGATTCGTCAAAAAACATGGCCACCTGGGGGCGGGGCTCATTTTCCCTATATATCTATATAGAAAACTTTAAAAATCTTCTTGTCAGAAACCACTGGACCGATTTCAATATAATTTTGCAGAAATGTTCCTTTGGTGATCCTCTACCAAGATTGTTCAAGCCATTTGAATTCGTCAAAAAACATGGCCGCCAGGGGCGGGGCTTATTTCCCCTATATATCTATATAGAAAACTTTAAAAATCTTCTTGTCAGAAACCACTGGACCGATTTCAATATAATATTGCAGAAATGTTCCTTTGGTAATCCTCTACCAAGATTGTTCAAGCCATTTGGATTCGTCAAAAACATGGCCACCAGGGGGCGGGGCTTATTTTCCCTATATATCTATATAGAAAACTTTAAAAATCTTCTTTTCAGAAACCACTGGACCGATTTCAGTATAATTTTGCAGAAATGTTCCTTTGGTGATCCTCTACCAAGATTGTTCTAGGAATGAACACCTGGAACGGTCAGGGCTTCTACCAGAAAGCCAGTGTGGATTCAGGAAAAACAGAGGAACAATAGACATGATCTTCACAGCACGACAGCTTCAAGAAAAATGCCAGGAACAGAATGTGGACCCTTGTCGACCTTACCAAAGAATTTGACACAGTCAGTCGTGAGGGACTTTGGAAAATTATGGCAAAGTTTGGTTGTCCTGCCAAATTCATAGCAGTGGTGCGGCAGTTCCATGATGGTATGCTTGCAAGGGTCCAAAATGATGGCGAGTTTTCTGATCCATTTCCTGTGACAAATGGAGTTAAGCAAGGCTGTGTACTAGCTTCAACACTGTTCAGCATGATGTTTTCTGCCATGCTTACAGATGCTTTCCAGGATGGCTACAATGGTATACCTATTAGGTATCGCTTTGATGGGAAAATTTTCAACCTAAGAAGGTTGCAAGCTAAATTTAAGGTGCAGACAGAGGTGCTAGACGAGTTCCTCTTTGCTGATGACATGGCAAAGGGTGCTCCAACAGAATAGAAATGCAAAAAGGTATGGATCAAGTATCTGATTCATGTGACAGCTATGATCTCACAATCAGCATCAAGAAGACTGAGGTAGTATGTCAGCCAGCACCTGGAAAGCCTTACAAGGAGCCTACCATCACAGTGAAAGGTCAACGACTGCAAGTAGTAGACAAGTTCACCTACCTTGGGAGCACATTGTCTAGAGTTGTGCACATTGATGATGAAGTCAATGCTAGAATTGCCAAATCTAGTGCAGCATTTGGCCGGCTACGGGAAGTATTTGGGACCGAAGTGAAATCAGACTTGACACAAAGCTGAAAGTATATAGATCGGTAGTGCTGCCAACACTATTATACGCATGCATTACCAACGGCATGCCAAAAGACTGAACCACTTCCATACAAGTTGTCTTAGAAAACTTCTAAAGATCAAGTGGCAAGACAGGATTCCAGACACAGAAGTCCTGAAAAGGGCAGGGATGCAGAGTATACATACTCTTCTGAAATAGGCACAGTTAAGATGGACAGGCCATGTTACCAGAATGCCTGATGAACGTTTGCCAAAGAAAATCCTCTATGGAGAACTTCAAGAAGGAAAACGCTCCCATGGTGGTCAGAAGAAGAGATACAAGGACACCCTCAAAGCCTCTCTTAAAGACTTCAACATACCAAATGAGTCATGGGAACGGATTGCACAAGGTCGTACAAAGTGGCGAGGCCTCATAAAAAAGGGGAGCTGGTGAATACGAAGCAAAAAGAATCAGCGAAGCCGAGCAGAAACGTGCACAGCGGAAAGCCAGAGCTAAGGCATCACCAACAGAACTTTCTTCCTCAGACCTCTCTTGTTCTATCTGCAACAGGCAGTTTAGAGCTAAGATTGGTCTCATCAGCCATCTTAGAACACACAAATAATAACACATCACACAGTTGATTAGGATTGGGCATTGTCAGTAATGACAGACGAACAAGACTGCGTTCTCGTGTTCTGTCGTGCAGTTTGGCATAGTCTGATACATACAGGGGTCTGGTCCTTTTACTCTGTTCAATTTTAACTATAATTTCTTTATTTTCGTTAATTTAGTTATTTATTTATTTCAGTGGGGTTGTAATCCCAGAGGCCCTTTTAATCTTAAATATCAAAAAAGAAGTTGGAAAGAGCGTCAGTGATATATATATATATATATATATATATATATATATATATATATATATATATATATATATATATATATATATATATATATATATATATATATATATATATATATATATATATATGCAAACTAAGGATTCTGGGGTACAGGCTTTAATAGCTGCAAAAAAAAAAATCCAAGAATTTTCGTGCCCACATGCCCTACACAAAATTTGTTTTTTTCGTTAATTTAGTTATTTATTTATTTCAGTTGGGTTGTAATCCCAGAGGCCCTTTTTATCTTAAATATCAAAAAGGAAGTTGGAAAGAGCCTCTGTGATATATATATGCAAACTAAGGATTCTGGGGTAATAGCTGCAAAAAAAAAATCCAAGAATTTTCGTCCCCATATGCCCTACACAAAATTATTTAGCAATGCTAACAGCATTTCTACTAGCAGAAACGGGCTGTACAAAATTTTTTAAACATCGCTAACAGCATTGCTAGTGCCAGAAACGGCCTGTACAAATTTATACCCCAGTATCCCTGATCCAAATCAATATTTTTTCCATCTCTATATGGCCTGTACAGATTTTTTTAACTGTTGTCAATAGTATCGCTAGTGGCAGAAATGACCTGTATACTATTTCTTTAAAAATCGTGTCCAGTTTTTCTCCACTCCCGTATGGCCTGTACAAAATTTGTTTAACTGTTGCCATATCTTACTCCATAAGCATCAACAACAACGCAAAAAGTGTCAGAAACGAGTTATAAAAAAGTGTTCCAGCTCCATCTCTTGATGCAAACCACAGCTCCTCTCCGGGAAAAAAAATCCACTCCCTAATATAAACAAGAGGACCATGATGGTCCTATATCGCTCACATTAGCAAACAGATATGCATATTTACCGTCGAAGTTTCAGCCAAGTTTACTGCTCTAGGATTTTTGTATAAATTTTATAGCACCAACCTCCCCCCTCCCCCCCGACCCCCGGCCATGTTTTTTTAACGCATCTTGACGACTTGAACTGAATCTTAAAAGAGGGTCACCGAAGGAACATGTCTGCCAAGTTATACTGAAATTGGTCCAGTGGTTTAAAGTGTTTTATATAGCTATAAAGCCCTACCCCCTAACAGCCATGTGTTTTGACGAATCATGACAGCTTGAACAAACTTGATAGAGGGTCACCAAAGGAACATTCCTGCCAAGATATATTGAAATCTGTTCAGTGGTTTCTGACAAGATATATAGGGAAAATAAGCCCAACCCCATGGCAGCCATATTTTTTGACGAATCATGATTGCTTGTACAATCTTGGTAGAGGTTCACCAAAGCAACATTCCAGCCAAGTAATATTGAAATCGGTCATGGGGTATGCGACAAGAAGAATTTTAAAGTTTTCTATCCAGATATATACGAAAAATAAGCCCCGCCCCCCCCCCCTCCCCACTGGGGGCCATAGTTTTTGACGCATCATGAAGGCTTGAACAATCTTGGTAGAAGGTCACCAAAGCAACATTCCTGCCAAGTTACATTGAACTCGGTCCAACTGTTTCTTACGAGAAGAAGTTTTATATATAGATATATAGAGAAAATAAGCCCCGCCCCCGGCAGCCATGTTGTTTGACGAATCATGATTACTTGAACAATCTTAGTAGAGGGTCACCAAGGAAACATTTCTGCAAAGTTATAATGAAATTGGTCCAGTGGTTTCTTACAAGAAAAGTTTTAAAGTTTTCTATATAGATATATAAGGAAAATAAGCCCCGCCCCCTGGCGGCCATGTTTTTTGACGAATCATGACGGCTTGAACAATCTTGATAGAGAGTTACATAAGAAACAATCCTGCAATGTTATACTGAAATCGGTCCAGTGGTTTCTGAAAAGAAGATTTTTAAAGTTTTCTATATAGATATATAGGGAAAATGAGCCCCGCCCCCTAGCGGCCATGTTTTTTGACAAATCATAACGGCTTGAACAATCTTGGTAAAGGGTCACCAAGGAAACATTTCTGCGAAGTTATATTGAAATCAGTCCTGTGGTTTCTGACGACAAGATTTTTTCAAGTTTTCTATATAGATATATAGGGAAAATAAGCCCCGCACCCCCCCCCCCCCCTAGCGGCCATGTTTTTTGACAAATCATGACGGCTTGAACAATTTTGATAGAGGGTTACTAAGGAAACATTTCTGCTAAGTTATATTGAAATTGGTCCAGTGGTTTATGACAAGAAGATTTTTCAAGTTTTCTATATAGATATATAGGGAAAATAAACCCCACCCCCTAGCGGCCATGTTTTTTGACGAATCATGGGGCTTGAACAATCTTGGTAGAGGATCATCGAAGAAACATTTCTGCAAAATTATATTGAAATCAGTCCCGTGGTTTCTGACAAGAAGATTTTTAAAGTTTTCAATATAGATATATAAGGAAAATAAACCCCGCCCCCTGGTGGTCATGTTTTTTGACGAATCCAAATGGTTTGAACAATCTTGGTAGAGGATCACCAAAGGAACATTTCTGCAGAATTATATTGGAAGTCCAGTCGTTTATGACAAGAAGATTTTTTAAAAATTTCTATATAGATATATAGGGAAAATAAACCCCGCCCCCTAGCGGCCACGTTTTTGACGAATCATAGCGGCTTGAACAATCTTGGTAGAGGATCACCGAAGAAACAGTTCTGTAAAATTATATTAAAATCCGTCCAGTGGTTTCTGACAAGAAAATTTTTAAAGTTTTCTATATAGATATATAAGGCGAATAAGCCCCACCCCCTGGCGGCCATGTTTTTTGACGAATCCAAATGGCTTGTACAATCATGGTACATGATCACCGAAGGAACATTTCTGCAGAATTATATTAAAATCATTCAGTGATTTCTGACAAGAAGATTTTTAAAGTTTTCTATATAGATACATAGGGAAAATAAGCCCCGCCCCTTGGCGGCCATATTTTTTGACGAATCCAAATGGCTTGAACAATCTTAGTAGAGGATCACCAAAAGAACATTTCTGCCAAATTATATTGAAATCAGTCTAGAGATTTCTGACAAGAAGATTTTTAAAATTTTCTATATAGATTATATTGGGAAAATAAACCCCGCCCCCTGGTGGCCATGTTTTTGACGAATCCAAATGGCTTGAACAATCTTCGTAGAGGATCACCAAAGGAACATTTCTGCAAAATTATATTGAAATCGGTCCAGTGGTTTCTGACAAGAAGATTTTTAAAGTTTTCAATACATATATATATATATATAGGGAAAATAAGCCCCGCCCCCCTGGCAGCCATGTTTTTTTATGAATCCAAATGGCTTGAACAATCTTGGTAGAGGATCACCAAAGGAACTTTTCTGCAAAATTATATTGAAATCGGTCCTGTGGTTTCTGACAAGAAGATTTTTAAAGTTTTCTATATAGATATATGGGGAAAATAAGCCCCGCCCCCTAGCGGCCATGTTTTTTGACGAATCCAAATGGCTAGAACAATCTTGGTAGAGGATCACCAAAGGAACATTTCTGCAAAATTATATTGAAATCGGTCCAGTGGTTTCTGAAAAGAAGATTTTTAAAATTTTCTATATAGATATATAGGGAAAATAAGCCCCGCCCCTCTGGTGGCCATGTTTTTTACGAATTCAAATGGCTTGAACAATCTTGGTAGAGGATCACCAAAGGAAAATATCTGCAAAATTATATTGAAATCGGTCCAGTGGTTTCTGACAAGAAGGTTTTTAAAGTTTTCTATATAGATATATAGGGAAAATAAGCCCCGCTCCCTGGCGGCCATGTTTTTTGACGAATTCTAATGGCTTGAACAATCCTGGTAGAGGATCACCAAAGGAACATTTCTGCAAAATTATATTGAAATCGGTCCAGTGGTTTTTGACAAGAAGATTTTTAAAGTTTTCTATATAGATATATAGAGAAAATAAGCCCCGCCCCCTGGTGGCCATGTTTTTTGACGAATCCAAATGGCTTGAACAATCGTAGTAGAGGATCACTAAAGAAACATTTCTGCAAAATTATACTGAAATCGGTCCAGTGGTTTCTGACAAGAAGATTTTTTAAGTTTTTAGTTAAAAAATCTATTTTTAGCTCCTGTGACCTACTTATGCAACGGACCGGAACCATTTGAACAACTTTGAAAGAGGACCAATCAAAAATCATTCCTGTGAAGTTTCGTCAAAATCCAATCAGTGGTTTAGGAGGAGATGTTGTTTAAAGATTGTGGACGGACGGACGGACATACGGACGACGACGACGACGGACGGTGAGTAACCACAATAGCTCACCTTGAGCCTTCGGCTCAGGTCAGCAAAAAACACTCTACGCGCCTTATATCTTACTTTTTTTCAACCCCAACGGCGTTTAGGGTGCTGGAAGCAACCTGTACTTGTGTTGTTAACTGTTGTATGGTTCGCTGAAGGCTCTCATGCCGCACCTGCCGCAGTGCCTGCTGTACGGTTTCGTTGGAGTATGGGATATGGGCTCTGTTACTCTATGTCTATTTGTCTCAATCTCTGGCATTCGGCAACGTATCTATACCGATACTTTGCGCATAAAAAATATAGGATGCTCGTTGTTGAAGCGCTGAGGATTAAGCGATGTTTATTTGTCTTAATCGTCTACATTCAGCGATGTACATTGGCGTCTCATAGAGACTTTCCTAGCACCACAATCTAAGCACACTCTATGTTTTGCATAAGTGCCTCTATTACAAACAAGGCAGCGTACGACATTTCTTGTTTTCATTAAGTAATTATGTAGGGCACAGAATTTTGATTTCTTAGTAGGTTTTGACTGGCACGGCTTGTGATTACCAACTTTTAAAAATGAGCATCATCTCTATCATCTCTGTGATAGTATCTGTTTGACTATTTACATATAATTATTTTATTTTTATTTTTAAAAAATATAAAATAGGTAAGAAATATAAAAAAAAACAATGATTGAAAACCAGCCAACATACATAACGGGCAAACCAAACGCCTTTGGAAGCCCCCGCAAATAACGCAGCAAGGAAAAAGCCAAGCAGAACTAGAATAAAACAAGCCGATTATTTTAGAGCATACGAATTTGGTGCAGCGGCTTATAAAGATCTATCTTCAATGTTCAACGACAACAAAATTTCAACCATCGAAAAAATCAAAGCCTACATAAAAGAAAACAACGAGATCAAGTTCGCTATGTGTCTCGCCATTGTGTTCTTCCATGGTGAAGGCAATAAGACTCTCGAAGTTGTTTTTAGTCTCCTTCCAATGAAACAAAACGTTGTTCTTGACTCGAATAATGTAGATGAGCTCTATGATATGCATTTGGCTTATCTGCATGGTTTGGTTTTGCTGCTTGTGGAGGGAGAGATTCTGGTCCCGTTCTCAGCCGCGGCGCTATTATAGTTCGTCGGTGTGAGCTGATGCCGTTTAGCAATGCTTTTTTTGCTTCTAGCACTAAAAAGTGCATCTAAAATACTGAACCAAAAAAGAAACTTTCGCGAGACTTCAATGGGACTGTTTCCACATATGTGTATATTAACAGTTTTTATTCGTATTTGTTATTGCACACTAATTTAAAATCAATTCATCAAAGTTCATTTACAGTCTGAAAATTATCAATATCATTGGATTGTTCAATTTCATTTGAGGTAGGTGTCGATTCAATTTTTTTGGCTTTAGTAACGAGTATGTCCACCGCGAGCATTGCTAATAGCTTGGCAGCGACGACGCATTGAGTGGATGAGATTATTAATTTGAGCCTGGGGTATATTATTCCACTCTTCTAGCAAAGCGTCACGGAGCTCATTGACGTTACCAGGCGGATTTTGGCGTTGCCGTACACGTGTGTCAAGATTATCCCAAAGGTGCTCGATGGGATGTAGATCCAGGCTTTTTGAGGGCCAGTCGTCTATGAAATCAATATTGTTGTTTCGCAAGAACTGGACGTGAGGTCTGACGTTGCCTTGCTGAAACAGAAATAACGCCGTGATTTTGTAAGAGAGGAACAACGTGTGGGGCAAGGACACGGTACTTTTGAGCGTTCAAATTGCCATCAATGACCACTAATTGGGTACGATACCCATAACTTATTCCGGCACAGACCATCAGGGATCCCCCCACCGCCAAAATGATCCCGCTGTCAGCGTAACGTTCATTCTTACGTCGGTAGACCCTGATCCGACCATCACTATTGGACAATGCAAACCTGGATTCATCTGAAAAAAGAATCGTCCGCCAGTCTTGCCTTGTCCAGTTGATGTATCTATCAGCCCATTGAAGCCTGTCACGGCGATGACGATCCGTTAATACTGTTCCGATGTAGGGATGAAGTGCACGTAAATTGTTCTCAGCCAAACGATTTCGTACGGTTTGAGCGGAAATCCTGGGGTTAGGAGTACCTGGGGTGACAGACGCTGTAGCTGTCCCAGTTAAAAAACGATTTCGTAAATGTTGGTTCAAAATATAGCGGTCTTGCGCCGGCGTGGTCACACGTGGTCTACCGCTACGTGGAAGATCTTCCGTGCTTCCGGTCTGCACAAACCGCCGTCTCAGACGTCTAATTGCCTGCACAGATGATCCAACTTGCGCAGCAACATCTTCCGTTGAAGCTCCTGCCTCCAGCATTGCAACGGCTCTCTCTCTTAAATGTTTCGCAATTCGAGGAATCGAAATTTTGTCCAAATTGTATCGATATAAAAGTGTTTAGGTATTTTTATGACTGTAGTCGTCAAGTGCAATAATTTGCAGTGAAAACACATGTAAACCAGATATGTCCACCCCGTGACACGTGAAAATGGAGGTTTTGTCAAAACAGACGATATCGTTCGACATGAGGTGATTATCTGACCGATTTCCCAAAGTAGGACGTCAGTGTAAACTACTACATATACACATTGTTCTACATGTTGCATTTAACCTTATAAGTTTAAGACCTACTTTGCGAAAGTTTCTTTTTTGGTTCAGTAATCTCATTCTCCGCCGTGGTGTTGTCTAATCCACCCTGGTGCCGTCAAAATCTACCGCGGTTCTATGTTTAGCAATGCTATTAAAACACATTTTAATCTTGTTTTCCACCATGGTGCCGTTATAATCCACCATGGCGCCAATATAATCCACCATGGTTCTATTTTTAGCAATGCTAATAGCAATGCGAATAGCAAAAATAGCAATGCTAATAGCAAAAATAGCAATGCTATCACTAAAACAAGCTCATAATAACACATTTTGATCTTGTTTCTCCACTTTGGTTCTATGTTTAGCAATGTTAATAGCAAAATAGCAATGCTTATAACACTGCTAATAGCAAAAATAGCAATGTAATCACTAAAACAAGCTTATAATAACACATTTTTATCTTGTTCTCCATTTTGATGTTGTCATAATCCACCATGTTTCTATGTTTAGCAATGCTAATAGCAAAATAGCTATGCTAATAGCAAAATAGCAATGCTAATAGCAAAAGTAGCAGTGCTATCACTAAAACAAGCACATAATAACACGTTTTCAATTTCAATTTAAGTCTGATTTTTTAAAATGCTAAGAAAAAAAATGGGCAAAACATCCCTATCGTTAGACGACATCGAAGAAATTAAAAAGTCAAAAGGCCTCTTTGTCTGCCTCAGAGGTGCAGAAGAAGTATAATATTACAAAAAATAAGGAACGTAGCCCCTGCGAATGCAACTCCTGCATACACCCCACCCACAAGAATCACTAATCCCACGGAAAACAAAGAAATAGTGCGCTTTGTCCCACAAGACACTATTCAGCAAGCTATCCCACACAGTGAAATCGTAGTGGAGGATTTCTATGCAAGACTTTGGCGGATAGATGCAACAATGGAGAGACAAAGAGAATTAATGCAGAACATATTGGACTCTTTGGACGACATGGCAGACGTGGAGTCAGACGTAGAGTTAAACATGCAATCTTATTTGGAGAATAAAGAATCCTCCACATTGCGTGACATAGAAAAGAGTATGCGAGAATCCCTAGAGCTTGTCAAAACACTTGGGTATTGCACTATTGCTGGGATCGCCGTATGGCAATTGTTGTGTAAAACCAGGGAACATATAAACAAAAGCACGACTCCTGTATCGACTGCGTCAACAACATCTGTGCCAGCAACATCTGTGTTAACATCCGCGGCAACAACAGCTATGTCAACAACGTCAAACCCAACAAGACCAAGTTTGTTTAAGAAAGAACCAGATGTATTTGAGATGCGATAGCTGTTTATCTACGCGTTTTCTCATTAAAGCACTAAAGTACAGAGCCGAAAAAAAGCCCCCTATTACAACAATAAAGCAGGGCAACAGATCCTTTATTGGGCTGTGAGCGCAAATGACTAGCACCAAGTTTGTTGCCCGACTGATGCCAAAGCATCAATCTCATAATGTTAAAGCACTAATGTCAAAACACCAGTGTTAAGTCACGCCTGTGTCAAATCCCACCTGAGTCTCCCCGCGTTAAGCCACCTACGGCACATACCAAAAGGCATACGTAGTAATACCATCTGGGGCTGTATACTTTTTATGTCAAGCGGCGAAAGCGTCGCTTTTTTTACCGTTATGTTTCACAGAGCGAAGCATATTCATGCTGTGCTCGCTCTTGGTTTTGTTGAAGAGTGTATCTTTGTAGGTCTCAAAGTTGATCTGTTTCTTGAGCACGTATTTTTTTACATCCTTGCTTTCTTAATGAGTTGCTCATCTGATCTAAGTATTGAATACAGCTTAGGGCGAAGGTCAACGTATTCAGCGATTGGTGTGCCAGTACACTCATCTTTCATCTTACCGATTACTTTTTTGTTTGTTTCATCGTGTAATGGATGACCCTGGGGGTAGTCGGAGAAGTCATACCCATCTTTGGATTCTACCATGTCTTTGTAGATGTCATCAGTCTTGATGTCCACCAACAGCAAATTTGTATCAGTGTATAAAAAAGTACAGTTGTTACCGTACCTCTTTTTCAGGCTGTTGTAGTACCAATCGTACATCAGCTTCTTTGACAAATCGAGGACAGTAGTGGAGGATTTCTTTGCAAGACATTGGATTGGTTTATTCAGCGTTAGATGGGTCTTATTCACATTCATCGCAGATAGCTCATCGGAGAACCTCACTCGGCGATTGAAATTGGGCTTGGCTATGATTTTGCGTAGCTTCTCATTCTCAGTGCCATCAGTTCTCACCAATTTGATGTCAACTCGATTGCGTAGATTCTCCATTGTTTTACCGAAGACGTTGTTCATGAGTTTGTAGAAAAAAAGGTAAGAGAGTAGAAGTCTTTTTTGAAGGCGGACTGTTTGCTTTCGGAGATCTGTATTGAGGCGGATGTATGGTTCCATCCAAGGCTTCTCATTGAACTCAACCACTCTATGTATTTTTGTCACTCTCATACCCTGCTCTATATAGGATTGAAGGTTCGACAGTGGACTACGTAGTTTTTCTTGTTCATGAGATTGGGGACTAGCTTGGGGCAGCCTAACATACTTTTGTTTTCCAACAGATCGGTTTGCTAAGGTTTGCCACTCTTCTTTTGCGGATAGTTTTTCGGGATCGAGAGGGTAATCGTTGTGTAGTTTGTGTAGATGATTAGGGTATTCCATGTCCACCTCAAATATTCGCCCTCTTCCTTCTTTGCGTCTACCAAACTTCCCATCTTTATTCTTTGTCAACCACTTGAAGTCTCTATCGCCCACCCATAGAGATTGTTTGCGTCGTAATTGGTTTCTTTTTTGAGATCGTAATCTGCGGTGTGTGGATTGTTTGCTTTACCATACTGATCCACGCATGCCTTTTTCTGTCCATATCTAACAACAGTTCCAGATCGCTTTTTGTGTATTTGAGTAAGGCGTCCCAGGAGAGCCCAGGCGCAGTGTAATAGTGCAGGGGGGTCAAGCTTAAATGTGGTCATGCAAGTTTGCCGGAAGGTTTCAGACACATCAGCGAGCAAGACCACATCAGTTTTCAGATACAAGTCGTGATAGTCACCGAGGGTTTTTGCAGTTGAACTCATCCCACACTTTTTGTGCGTAGTCATACTCATCTTGGGTGACTTTTTCGTCAGTAAGCTTGCTGTAGAAGTTCTGTATTGGAGGCAGGCGGGGCTCATTAAACCGATCGAGGCTGTCTATTGCATGGGTAAACACCCTTACGCAGAATTAGATCTGTTTTATCGCCGAATACATCGCGTGTTATTTTGAAGTTGGCCTTATCGGTGGCGCTTACTAATTTCTCCAGCGATGACGACGTAAACTGGAAGCTGTCAATGAATTTAAGCTGCCCAACACAGAAGAAGATATATTTTTCAGCGTTGTTTGCAATGCAGGATATATGGCCTTTGGCTTTATGTATCGTTTGCATTATGAGGTGGCTATCATATCCATGCAGATTGTGAAGTAACACAGGGATTTTTGTCTTTCCTGGTTTGATTTTGAGTTTAAGGTTACAGGATTTGTGTGCTGCACCTCTGTATTTACCTGTGAAATGATAGTGGTCTCTTACTTTTGGATTGTTTTTTGTTATTTCTTGTTCGCATATCCAACATTTGGTGGTTTTCTCATAATCTATCTTGTTTTTCTCAGTCATAACCAATGGTTTGGGGTGAGCAAAGATGTTATAGATATTGGTAACCTCACATTCTAAGTGGTTCAGAAATACTTCAACAACATCTCTGTAGATTACAGGTTTTTCAGATTGACCATCATATCTGACAACTTGACAACCAAATCTGCAAGCTTCATGTTCACTATTGATTTATCACCTGCTTTTTCTGTTTTTGGGTTGATTATACTTTCAAAGTCAGCATGAATGACATATGGAACAGGCATTTGGTTTTGATGGTTTTTGAATTTTGATGTGGCTGCCTTCTGTTGGCATATCTATTCGTGTTAAGTTTTTCTTATTGCTTTAGCAGTCTTCTTTGTGCTTGGTAAGAAGGTCTTCTTTGGTGAAGCCATACAAGCAACGGTCGCAGAAGTAGGTTTTATTTTTGCATTTGTTTTGGTCAAAGAGTAATCGATTGAGTTTTTTTTTAATCCCATAATAGTGATACTTTGTTTATTTTTTCTTGGGTTCTGGGTAGTCCTCATGGTCTGCAGGGTCATAGTTTTCATCCACCGTACTTTCGTCGTCGGGGTCATATGATTCATCTATTATGCCCTCATCGTTGCTATAATCATCGTTGCTGTAATCAGTCTCTACGTCTTCTGATATCAAAAGTTAATTGACACGAGAGATTTTTTGGAGCTGATCAGATATATAGTACGGAAATATGTTTATCTTTTTCATCTTTGGCGACATTGAATAACCATACACATTAATTGCAAAGTTGTTTTGTTTTTCCACCTCTGGTATTTGAGAACGAGGTGTTGGAAAATCAATACCTTTGAAGTTCAACTTGATAAATTGATAACTTGGTTGGATTATTCTCATTGTAATATAAAATAGACAACAAAGCCCATTCCAAAATCTGTTGTCTTCGTTTGGTAGATTGATTATTGCTTTTTAGTTGGCCAATGCCTCAGGCAAAGCCCTTAAGTGGTTCATACTTCGCTATGTTCAAATATAGTTTGACACAGCGAGCTATTTGCAGCCCAGAAGCAGTGTTTGTAAATTTCTCAATCCACGTTTGTAAATAAGCGGTTTGCTTGTCGTAGAATTCACCTTACCTTGATCCATCTAGAACTGCACATTGCTCCCAAGGCTAAGGACAAACTTTTGAGTCCCATCGCTTTCTTCATGGAAGAACTCGATAGAGAGACCGAGTGAGAACTTGATTCCGTTATATTCTTCTATGTCGGCTTTGATTTGTTCGATGAACAGGTATTTTTTGTCTTTGAACAACATAGAGGGATCTTTGTAAGAAGATGAACCAATTTCATATGCTTTGAATTAATTGCACAGGGGCTTGTCAACCAATTCCAGCTCTGGATTGTGTTTAACGCTAGGTTTGCTGGCTTCGCTGGATGCGCTGGCTGCACTTGTTTTACGAGCTTTGCGGGCAGCTTTTTTCTTGCGGCGTCTTTTACGGAGGTTTTCTAGGACTTGGATTGAGGTGTTTCGTCGGTTTTGGTGGATGGCTCAGGCGGTGCAGGCGGTAGAGCCTCAGGCGTATTTAATGTGTCTGTTGCTTTGCGTAATTGCTCAATGGAAATAAGACCATCCCGATGTAATTGTGCAAAATATTCTAAGGTCGATGATGAACTCATTTTTGAATAGTTTCTTTTTTGTATAGTTGTGAATATTTTCTTTTTAAAGTAAAAAAAAAAAATAATCATTTAAAAAAAAAGAGTAGAGACCACCAGAAAATGAAATGCGCATTTTTAAGGGTTGCTAACCATAAACCATGTCAGCGAAAACCTACAAAAGGATCAAAATACTGCGGCGCTCATAATTACTTAATAAAGAAGAGCAAGATTGTACCTCGCATTAATTGTAACAGAGGCACTTATGCAAAATATAGAGTGTGTGTAGACTGTGGCGCAGAAAGAGTTAGAACGAAGCATTGGTATGTATATATTGTCGAATGTAAAAGATTGAGACAAATAGACATCGATTAACATACCCCATACATGTAACTCCAATGTGGAGTGTGTTTTTTATATTAGGAGTGGATTTTTTCCCGGAGAGGAGCTGTGGTTTGCATCAAGAGCGTTGTTCCATGAAATGGAGCTGGGACACTTTTTTATAGCTCGTTTCTGACACTTTTTGCGTTGTTGCTTATGGAATAAGGTATGGCAACAGTTAAAAAAAATGTACAGGCCATGTAGGAGTGGAGAAAAACTGGACACGATTTCGGCCTATGAAAAAAAACTTTTGATTTTGGATGCTTAAAAATTTTGTACAGCCCATTTCTGCCACTAGCTACAGTATTGAAGCCTGTACCCCAGAATCCTTAGTTTGCATATATATCTGTGGCCTAGTGGTAAAGAGCTGCCCAGAGGTTCTGTGCCTCCCTTGGGTCGCATGTTGGAATGGAAAATTTTGCAGATGGTCAGGTACCATAATAATTCTAAGTATTAGGACACCTTCTAAACTTTTAAATAGATCGTTCTACTC
Organism: Anodontia alba; assembly: GCA_964016985.1. Classification (NCBI taxonomy): domain Eukaryota; kingdom Metazoa; phylum Mollusca; class Bivalvia; order Lucinida; family Lucinidae; genus Anodontia; species Anodontia alba. The sequence goes on from OZ024831.1 coordinate 77,753,798, forward strand.
CTTCTAGAGTGTATAATATATTGCTGTATGAATAGTAAACAGCTTGAACCCTGATCATTCTGCGGCGTCTCATCTGGGTTACACTGTTTGCAAAGGCTAAACTGAGGGTTATTATAGTAGTTTTTCTCTTGGCTGTTGCCTGTATTTGATGAAAAAAGTCAGTTCTGTATTAGTGACCTATTCTTGATTGGGCTGTAAAATTTATTTGAAAAAAAAAAATCTCTGTTGGTGAAGATTTCTTTTTCTGTGAAGTATAAACAAGGGGCCTCCATAGCGGGTAAATTCGGAGAGATTTTTGTGTTTTCTCCCGGTGTTAAGATTTTCGCCCGCCTTTTGAGGAACAAAAGGCTTGATATAAGTGATATATTCTTGAAAGGCCTATACCATTATAATCGCAAATAAAAAAAAAGCAAAAATATAGCGTAGTTGCAAATGCAGTGTCTAGTGTTCGTTACAAATGTCTGCTAAATGTGGTGGCGGTGGGGTGGGGGGCGGGTGCATAGCATATCATCCGTCTGCCTGAAATCTAACTTTTCGGAGCAATTCAGAAAACTTATTAACCGTTATAAAAGAATTGGCTATAGCCTGGATATTATGCGGCAGACTGCATGCCTAGTTGTCAACCCAGTCATTGTTGATGGCTATGCTTCACTCTTTAATTGCACGACGGCGGTTCGGGCCTCAGACTCAATGGCGGCCTCTTCGTAAAACTTTAACCAGTGGGTTGGGGCTTAACGATATGTCTTTGGCTTGGCCCGCCGTGGTTCAACTATTGGTTTTCATTTACTCTGGAATACAGTAGAATTAACCATGAGTACTCGTCTTTGTTTATTATAGTGATTAATTTGATTTTTATGTTTTCGCTTTGATGCATTGACTGAGTTGGGAGCCTTTATGCGAACCGAATTTTTATGTATTTCTGTATTAAGAGTAGCATCGGGACCAGGGTGAAGTTAGCTATCTGTAAAAGTGCTTTAACCCCCCCCCCCCCCCCCCGGTGGTTTGCTCTACCGACCGTTCTAAGGTGGTGGTCCCGGTGTTAGTCTTACTCTTTGTTGCTTTGTGGTTTATTCTACGAGGCGATTTGTTGTATGTCTTTCCGTGTGTCATTTTGTTCTTGTGTTTTTCAGTCCTTTTAGTATTGCGATTACCTCGCTTGGGGAAGAGAGAGCTAATCTTAGTGCTTTTCGTACGTTTGTTCGGTTTGTGCTTGTTTAGATTTGTCGGTTTTCTCTTCCTCTTGGGATCTGGGAAGGGCTGCGGTTTGCGATTGTGGCACTCCCTAGACTTTTCTCTTACCTTTTTTTTTCGAAGTTTGATACTTTCCTACTGAATAATTTAATAAGGCATGTCGATGCTAAAATTCAGATTTAAGTCTAGGTGCATGTCTGCATGACACAGCTTGTAATAATAATGAATTAAAGTTCTTTTCACTAGTTGCAGAAATTCATCTTTCCTTAAATGCTAAAATGTTATTTTTGGATCATAAATTTTAAAATAAAAAAGTTATTTTAAATTTTAAGTTTTGTCAAAATGATGATGTTTGAATGCTATTCCTAACCATTGTTGAATGGCAAAGACAGCAAGCTGGACGTTAACGTTAGACCATATGAGCGATTCTTTAATTACTTTGCACATGTTTTGTCCCGAATCTGCAGAAGTGCACGTGGTTTGGATATAATTTTTAAATTTATTTTTTGTCACTTTTTCCACTTTAACTTTGTCATTTTCTTAACGTCAGATTTTATTTACAGACTGTGGGTACTTTTTTAGCTTACTTTGTTTTTGGCTGGGATATAGGGGTGGGGGCGGGGTGCAACATCAACTTCACTGAGGTTTGATCTATTTTTCTTTTTTTTTTTTCTTTTCTTTTTTTTTATATGAATAATTAAGGAAACCAATGGAGACAAAAGCTGCAGAATTGAACCTTAGTAAGAGTCTCTGAGATTAGAGCTGAAGTAGAAGTTTGAGTATTTGTGTTTTACAGCCTAGTCAACCCAAAGTGTAATGGAAAGATAAGGGCTTTTAGGAACAGAATATTTAAAATGCTGCCTGCTGTTTTTATTGAGTTTCTAGTCATTTCAAAGCAGTTCTTATGTGTGATACTGTAGATGTCATGTAAGCCTTTTTGAAGTTCCCGTATGCTACACACTTGTATATTTCCCATTAAATCCTTGGCAAACTGTCATTCTGAAATAATTATTGTTTCTGTTTCAGATATTTCTTCATAGAAAACAATGAAGTTTTCCAAATTATTTCATGTGTACAAAGATGGGGAAAATTTTAACAGAGAAATATTTCAGTTTGTGTTTGTATTTTTGTTTGTATTTTTGCAAAAAACATGATGGCAAAGCTATTAATTACAATATCAAACGCTCTTTGCAAATTTTTCAAGGTGGTCAAAAGCTAGTGTGTGTGACAGTCTCGGCAGTTTTTTTTTTTTTTTTTTTTTTTTCATATTCAAATTCTTCAAAGGCATGTGCTATTGTTGTTAAAGACATTGAAACATTTTCCCTAGAGCAAATAAAGCAAATAGTTAAAGCCAGAATATACTGGTGCTTTTGAACAATTAAATATTCCTGAAGAAGACATTTCGACCTTTGTTATTCAACATGTCCTGTTTTACAACATCTGAATGGAAAAGAATATGCTGGTTTGAAAATAGTTTTCCTAAAGAAAGAAACTTGCAGCAGCACGATCTTTCATATGAAGGAGTTTTAGACTTAAAGTATTCCAAGTATCAAACCCTTTTAACTTTGGTGGACTGCAGCAAGAACTGGATCTGCGTAAGAAGAACAAATCAGAACAATGACTCTTCGAGTAAAGTGGAGTTCTTTTACTTTTACGCGCACGAATGACAGACTTCTGTAACTGTGTATGAATCGACTAAAAAAAAGTCCACAGTTACCGAGGACTTTTCACGAGTTTGTCAAAATAAGGATTATTCTTTGGTCAAATAACTTGTCAACTGGAAGAAATAAATTCTTAATTCTACCCTATAATAAATGCATTGCCATTGTATAAACAGAGCCAAATGTAGAAAGCTTCTAGTTTTAGAAAATTAAGTGCCCAAATACCTATAGTTATCAACAACTTCTAGTGGAGTGTCAGTGTTCCGAAAATTATTGCTTTCATTTTCTTTCGTTAACTTTGAACTTCCAAAGTGCACAATATTTAAAGAATGTCCATGCTTTCGACTACGGTCACCGTGTCATCTGTCAAGATAAATAATTTAATGAGATCGAGAGACGTTACATGAGATCGAATGAAATGCATTCATTTTCATCATCACGTATGTAATCTTCCGTCGTTCAAAAATATGGAGAAAAAATCTACCTACGTTACCCCCTCTGTTAAGAAAAAAAGACTTTACTATATATAATGAAGGAAATGCCCCAAAACACTAAATTACTACATTAAGGCCAAAGTTAGATGAAGATGATGTGATGATGTGTGACTTAAACATATATGAATTGTTGTGGTCTTTTGTTCAGTTTTATAATCGCCCGAGAAATAGGTCTGCTCCAGCAGTCACTTGTTGACTAATACTATTTTTTTTTTTTTTTTTTTTTTTTTTTTTTTTGGTGGGGGGAGGATGAGTGGGGGGAGGGGGTAGGGGGGGGGGGCAACTGACCGTATCACGAAAGCGGGGGCTTGTTGAATTGAATGCACAAATAAATCACAATGAGCTCATCCGATGTTACCTCGGAACCAATAGAATGTATTGGGTCTGAGATGTTACAGCATCGTTTTTAATGGGCAAGTCCGCTGCTGAAAACAAACATATATAGAGCTGTAACGCCCGAAAACTGTCAAAAACTTAGAAAGTTTGAAGACAACCTACACGCGTAATAATGGACACAACATGAAAATTAAAAGTTCCTGGTTAGGATGTTTAAATATATTAAAAATATTGATTGATTGTATTGGGGTTTAACGACACGTCAACCCTTGTGGAACATTTTGTTTCGTCTCCCAGAGAAAGGGAAAAGAGATAAAAAGATAGTAGAGGAGATGGAAGAAAGGGAGAGGGTAGAAAGAGGAAAATGAATGAAAGTGAAGAAACAGAAGAAATAAAAGCATTTCCCCTCTACTCTTACCTGCTGCAAGGTTAGCAGGCCTTGCCCAACTGTCAGCCAGTATCAGTTGGACGCCATGGTGACGCAAGATACACGACATCTTCATTATATACATTATATACATTATATAACCTAAAATAGAGAATTGTTTCCCAGTGAATATTTCTAATCTTCACATACTCGTGGTTTTTGCCATTGAATATGTAATCACGTGAAAGAATGTATTTTGGGAAACCATCATTGATTGGTTTCTGTTCGCCGTTGTACTTTATCATGCTGTAAAGCCGAGATCACCATCACCATTGAAAACAAATATGGCGGACGAAAGTACGCCTGGAACCAGACTACTATTGACGTCACACTGTTTTGGTACCCTGAAAAATAGTCCTATCTAAAAATAAAGTGTACGGAGTAGTTGTATACAGTGTAAGGTAAAAAAGACTGCATTGTTCTATTTATTTCAGGCCATAGTAAAAGATGTTCTATTTATTTCAGGCCATAGTAATTCCAGATAGTAAAAGATTCTGTAGGGAACTATTTGGCTGGGTATAAAGTGCTACAACGAGTCTGTCGGTCATTCCAGTTTGAGACACTGAATAGGAGGAATTTTTGGGATATCATATGGCGGTCATGTGTTTTCGAAGTGATGAAGAGGGCATGAAAATCACAGGATCTGTTTCTGACTCAAGTGGCTGTCACATCCCACTGAAACCTGGATCTGATTTAGGCCCATGGAACTGTAGCAGGTGAGACACTTGATTTCTTAGCATAATATAGCCTATGGAGAAATTAATAAGGGTTACACAACCGCCTGTCAAAACAAAAAGGTGTTTTGCAATTTGCTGAAAGAAAGGCAGTCAGCAACACCAGAAAGGCCACTGAAGTCGCTGTCCTTACGTTTCTGGCGTATCTGACAGAAAAAGGAATCGATCTATGGATATATTTTGAAAATAAAGCGGAATATCTTGACAAATTGTTGTGCAATTTTTTCTTGGGAATGCGTCAGAAAAGACCTTCAAGAAAACTACTCTCACAAGTATTCGCGATTGGATAAACAGGCACTTGGTCAACTCTTACTAGATATTGAATTTAAAAATTTAAAATACCTCAAGGCCATGGATGTCCAGATGAAAAAAAGAAAGAAACGGAGGGATTGAACCACCGAGAAAAAAATCTAGTTATCACCATGCACACTCAGCTTTGTTGGACTTTGTAGTTTTATCGAATGTAATGTTGATTCGTTTTTGGATTTAGTCACGAAATATGAAATTCTGTATCAGTGTGGTTATATAATAAAACAATTATTGAATATTACCTCATCATTCTCCAGTGAACATCAGATTCTATAGTTAATAATTGTATAATGTTAGTCATCCGATTATATTACCGCGCAAACATAATTACATAATCACATTACAAGTTAATGTGAAACATTTCCACGAACTTGGGAAGCACATTAGTGGAACCAGTTAGACATAAGTGTTTTTGGATTTATCGCTGACTACGAGACTGGGAAAGAGTGCCCGAAATGTCGCCGGTTGAAAGCAAGGACCAAATCAAATCAGATAAAGGCACCAGTCCCAGATAGGCAATTAAGTGGTGCCTTTAACGGGCTTCTCTTCAGTCGCAGTGGATAAGGGAGGTCCGTAAATTCAAGAAATCACGCCGGAAGTTTGGACTGGATTCTGATTCCTGCCTGAATGCATTTTATTGGATGGTTAACCGCCGGGAACTGCCAGAATTTGCTGTATCGGATTTCAGTAGAGCAGTTGGAGAATTGCGTGAAAAAGAACTCATTGAAAAATTAGATCGGGGTAAAATTCAGGAGAGTACATCTAATCAAAATGTTGAGTGGCAGTTTTAACCACAATCAGCTCCCCCTTTTGGTGGGTTTCACGAAACAATGGTTCAGTCAGTAAAGATACTCAGAAATGATGACATTATATACTAGCGGAAAAAAGAAACGCAAGTATTAATTCTGGGGTTGTATTTTTAAAGAAAATTGTGGATTTCATTTGATTGTTTAATTTTTTTAATTCTTTATTTCATTTTCTGTTAAATGCTATTGGTTTAGTGTCGTATAGCAGACGACGTTTGCAATAAATAGCGTTAAACACAGACACCCAACGTTATTGAATAATGAGTATCAATAGCGCGTGTGTCCACCACGGGCTGCTGTCGCGGCTTTCACTCTTCTAACCATAGACCCGACTAAGTTGTCAATGGTCCTTTGAGGAATATTATTCCACTCTTGAATAAGAGCTAGCTGGAGCTGTGCGATGTTGTTCTGTACGTTGACGCGCTTCCTGGCCCTCCTGTCCAACGCATCCCAAAGGTGCTCGATTGGGTTTAAATCTGGACTGTATGGGGGCCAATCGAGCACTTGGACATTATTCTGGTTGAGGAAGTCGCGACAAACCCTGGCAACATGCGGTCTCGCGTTGTCATGCTGAAACGTGAGATTATGAGCATTGACAAGCGGGAGGACGTGAGGCATAAGCACCAGATTCCGATAGCGTACGGCTGTAAGATTACCCTGAATAACCACTAGGGGCGTTTTGGTTTAAACATATTTTATTACATAATACAAGTACAAGAAAGTAACAAATTTGACATACAAACGATATAGGATTAGAACGAAAGCATATAAATACTTATAGAGTTCTTCTCCTCTACGGTGTATATTTCGTTGTTGACTTGAAGGCAGATTGTTTCACAGATCAAGGCAAAATGTTGTGGTTTATTTCATGTGAGAAAGTAAAATAAATTAGTTGATAAAACACACACAAAAATATAGAATAAAAAAAGAAATAAAAATAAAGAAAAAGTAAAAAAAAAAATGAAAATAAATAGATAAATAATAAATAAATAATTCAATAAGTGTTTGTATTAAGAAAACAGTAATAAGAATCAAACAGTGTATAACAAGGTATATGAAAATGGCATTCTTGGAGAGGAACAACTGAGCTTGCATCCACAGGCAGACAATGCAGATATTGTTCAGGACAAGTTGTACCTGCAACATGCATTTACCACAGATTTAAAACCGTTTAGTGTCCAATATAAATTTATGAACTTTCTCAAAAATGGCTTTGTTTATGTCAACAGAGAGGTTTGAGCTGCCGTATAGCAGCAGATTTAAAGTAGGTGTCTGAACTGTAGAAACTGCGTTCATTAAAGCTGTGCGTTGAGTTTGGTAATGTGAGCAATGGAAAAAATAATGCTGCGAATCCTCGATACTACCACAACTACACAGTGGAGTTTCAGAGACATTTTTCAGGAACAGATCCAGATTCAAAGCACTGCAGTGAGTGCGCAAACGAGTGTGTAGGATCTGGAGACGGCGACTTCCAGTATAATAGTATTTCGGTGTTTGTTCCTTGTCTTTAGTTAAGTTATATTTAAAAAAGTTAACAGAATTACTTTGCTGGAGTTCTAATGGCAGATTATTCCATTCTTTGATGGCCGTTGGCAGAAATGATTGTTGATACTGAGTGGTTCTAGCATTGATTCCTCGTAGATTATTTGAATGCCTTAAATTATAATTAGAAACATTACTAATAGATTCAGGTACCAAAGAGGATAGATACTGTGGAGTTAAACTGTACCTCATTTTATAGAAAAGAGTTAACCTGTGATTTTTGCGTCTCTGTTCGAGAGTTTCCCATCGAATTTCAGAATAGAGTGTGTTTAACGAAACTAACTTTGTTGCTCCCGTAACTATTCTGGCAGCTTCATTTTGTATTTTGTCCAGTTCTCGTTTTTCGTACTGGGCACAATTATCCCATATGACATCGCCATACTCAAGCAACGGTCTTATAAATACAATATAAATGGTTTCAAGAGATTTTCGATCGAGTTGAAATTTAAGTTTTCTCATGATATTTATTCTTGTCCACGCTTTTTCAGATATGTAGTTTATATGTTTGTGCCATGAGCAGTCTTGTGAGAATACTATTCCTAAGTGTTTATGAGAGTCCACTTCAGTTATTTGTACATTTTGCATAAATATTGGGGGGGTGAAGGTTTCTATTTAATTTACGCGAAATTAACATAGATTCAGTTTTTGGAGGGTTAAAAGTGACTAGCCACTTAGCAGCCCATTGTGTTATTCTTCCTAAGTCAGCGTTAATACAAGCAGCTGCAGTGACGGGGTCATCGACGACAATATAAACACTTGTATCATCTGCAAAAAGTCGAATATTGGAACCTATATCAAGAACAATATCATTGATATACACAAGAAATAACAGGGGACCTAAGATCGAACCTTGAGGGACTCCAGCATGTATAAAAATCCAATCTGAGACAGCACCAGGCAGAACAACTCTTTGCTTTCGATTAGTTAAATAACTCTTAAACCATTCTAGGACTTGTCCTGTGACACCAGCTGCTTCAAGTTTCAAAAGTAGTCCTGCATGCCAAACCCTGTCAAAAGCTTTGCTGATGTCACAGAAGACAACCCGCACTTCTTTGCCAGAATCTAAGGCCTGACAAAAAGTATTATATAAATATGTAAGTTGGTTGACAGTTGAATCGCCAGGTATAAAACCGGACTGGAGCGAAGAAAGCAAGTTATAAGTTTGTAAATGATTATACAGATGTTTGAAGACAAGACGTTCAAAAAGCTTGTCTTCAGAGTTTAGAAGAGATATTGGTCGATAGTTATTTACAGCAGACAAGTCACCTTTCTTCGGAACAGGGCAAACATGAGCCTCTTTATAGGAAACTGGCACAACATCTTTGTGCAATGAATCATTGAAGAGTGAACAAAAAGGAGAAGCTAGTTGATGCGAAAGTTCCTTTAGAATACGATTACTCAGCCCATTTGGTCCAGAAGCTTTACCTACAGGCAATATCTCGAGTACTAATTCAACCTCATGAGGAGTCAAAATGATACGATCCAATAAAGAATTAACAGTAGCTGGAGTTAAATCAGGAAGAACAGCATTTTGTTCATCCAGGAGTGTTTGACTTTGGAAGAAATTGTTTAAAACATTTGCTTTGTCATGCTCGTCTGTGATTATGTTATTATTAACCTCAAGTGGCGGAACAGATGTTTTTGAGTTTGGAGCGATTATTTGTTTTAATGTAGACCACCAGTCTTTTGAAGAAAGGGATTCAGACTGCAATTTGTCTGCTATTTTGTCATTGTAAAACTGTTTACATTTGCGTGTCATTTTAACTGTTTGATTTCGTAATTTCTTAAACTTACTCCAGTCTATTTCATTTCCTGTTCGTTTTGCTCTTTGATATGACCGTTTGCGTTTGCGAATATATCTTTTTAATTCTGACGTTATCCAAGGAGGATCTGAAGGATGGATTGTAATATTTCTGTTTGGAATGTTATCTTTGGCTAGGTCGATTATTTTTGAAGTTATATTTACAGAGTATGTGTCAATGTTATCGTCGTAAAGAGCAGGCCAGTCTACTAAGGATGCTTGCTCACGTAATGATTGATAATTTCCTTTTTCATAGTCCCAAATATGACGTTTAAATGTTTTACGTTTTAGTTTAGCAAACTTGAGAATTCCGTATACTGGGCAATGGTAACGTATATCCTGATTCAGAAATGGGTCACCTATACCACTTAACAGCAAACTATTTTTGTTACTGACTATTAATAAATCAATTAAAGACGAAGAATTCTCAGTATAATGGGTGGCTTCTTCGATGGTTTGAAACAAAGAGAACTGGGTGCACAGAGCATTGATCTTTCTAGATGATTGCAAATTCAACAAATTGTAGTTAAAATCTCCCATGACGACTATTTCACGAATATTGGTATCTACCGCGAGGGCAATAGAGTCTTCAATATTAGAAAAGTAATTGTTATTCGAATTAGGCGGTCGATAAAACAGGCCAAATAGTATGCTTTTATGGTTATTGGCTATCTCAATCCATATATTCTCTAAACCTCTAATTTCTAAGTCATTCCTCCGTTTATAATGGATACCCTCCTTGACATAAATAATTACCCCTCCATGAGCATCTCCTTCTCTGTCTTTACGCACTGGCGCCTGGTATTGCTGAAGCATAATATCTTCATTATCAATGGAAGGGTTTAGCCAAGTCTCAGAGAATGCAAGTATGTCAAATTCATGGAGCTCTGCATGAAGTATTTCAAGCTTCGGGAGGATACTTTGGACATTGTAGTGAACAAATGATAAATTATGATTGAGTGGAAGGGAGTCAAAAACTGTAGTAGACAAGCTTGAAGATGAAGTAGACAGACTCGTTACAGATGAAGACGAATGGGATGTGGGTCCTGGATTTGGATGAATGTCACCTGAACAAAGTAGGAGGATGGTGAGCCACGTTGTGAAGACAATATACATGAATGTTCCTACCACAAATAATGAGAACTGCGCATTCGCCTTCCAAGCTTTGCTTTGTGAGACGTGAGTTGTGCGTCTAGTCTTCTTTATGAAATGGTTTAATGTTTTTCGGTTTTCGTATGATAGAATAAGTGAGTAGCAATAGAGAATGTTAGAATAGATATGAAGTAGCAAAATTAAGTGCAAAAGAAATTTAAAGTTGCAAATACAACGATGTTCTGGCATGATAGCAATTTTGCTAGAATCTAGCGTCATTGTCATGTGATTGAAAATAAGAAGTGTAGAAAGAGAAGAATTGCTGTCATACCGACTCTAATACAGCATGCGTCTGCAGACAAGCACAGTCGTCCCTCTTTAAATGCAAGAAAAAAAGTACAGATAACAAAATACATTAAGCAAATTCAAAACAAATACGGAGGATTAAGCATAACATCAGAACAGGGAATATTACAAAGCATATTAATTTGATGCTTATATGCCACAGTTGCTATAATATGGTTGTAATAATAGTAACATTCCTCAATACTAAGAGTAACTTGATTCAAGGACAAACAGGTCTTATATTTGGACAGTTAAGCATTTGCAAGCAATGTAGGCCTAGATCAGACGCCGCAAACTTGCTTGCTCTACATACAGCAATATCCCGAACACACCTACAAGTAGTATAAAGGACTATTTCAAAATTCAAGGCAATTATGGTGAGTAGATAATGTGTCCCAATACTAATGATAAATACTGTTTGCAGATTCTGTATAAACAATATGGATCTGAACTGTGTCTACACTGCTTACCACTCATCCATTGGTTTTAGATACAACAACAGGAAATGAAATTTCAGGTCGATCGAAGTAAAGGGGTGTGGTTTTTAAGATAGATACGCTAATTGATGCGCAGCGGATGATAAGGTCCATTGTGCCACAGATAAACCTTTGCAAGCGATGTAGGCCCCGATGAGACGTCACAAAAGGCAACTTCTGATCAGGGTCCACACCGCCTGCCTTACATACAACAGTATAGCAGACATACATCTTAATAATATTATAGACTATTTCAAACTTCACGGCAAATATGGTAAGTAGATAATGTGTCCCAATACTAATGATAAATATATACACTATAAGTCTGAACTGAGTCTACACTGTTAACCACTCATCCATCGGTTTTGGACACGACAACTGGTAACAATAGTTCAAGACGATCAAAGTAAGGGGGTGTGATTATTTAGATAGATACGATAATTGGTGCGCAGCGGTTGAAAAGGGCCATGATGTCAAAAACATACCTTTGCAAACAAAGTAGGCCCAGATCAGACGTCGCAAACGGCGGCGTCCGATCTGAGTCCACGCTGTTTGCCTTACATACAGCAGTATCCCAGACACACATCCATGGACTATTTCAAATTTCAGGGCAATTATGGTAAGAAGATAATGTGTCCCAATACTAATGATGAATACTGTATGCAGATTCTGTATAATTACTTTTGGTCTGAACCACATCAACATTGTTCACCACTCATCCATCGGTTTAGACACAGCAACAGGTAATGAAATTTTAGGACGGTCAAAGTAAAAGGGTGTGAATATTTAGGATAGATACGATAATCCTAAATACGATAACTGATGAAAAGTGCTATTATTCCACATATAGACCATGCAAACGATGTAGGCCCAGATCAGACGTCGGTAAAGGCAACTTCTGCCCCGGACCCACACTGCCTGTCATACATACAGCAGTATCCCAGACACACATCCAAGTTATATAACGGACTATTTCAAATTTCGGCGCAATTATGGTAAGTAGATAATGTGTCCCAATACTAATGATAAATACTGTATGTAAATTCTGTATAAACACTATTGATCTGAACTGCGTCTACACTGTTTAACATTCATCCATCGGTTTTAGACACAACAACAGGAAGAGAAATTTCAGGACGATCAAAGTAAAATGGCGTGAATATTTAAGATGGATAAAATATTTGATGCGTAGCGGATGAAAAGGTCCATTATGCCACGGATAGATCTTTGCAAACGATGTAGGCCCAGATGAGATGCCGTAAAAGGCAGCTTCTGATCAGGGTCCACACCGCCTGCCTTACATACAGCAGTATTGCAGACACACATCCGAGTGAAATAATGGACCATTTCAACTTCACGGCAAATATGGTTTTGGACACAACAAATGGTAATGATAGGGCCATGATGTCAAAAACAGACCTTTGCAAACAACGTAGGCCCAGATCGGACGCCGCAAACGACGGCGTCCGATCAGGGCCCGCGCTGTTTGCCTTACATACAGCAGTATCCCAGACACACATCCAAGTAGTATAATGGACTATTTCAAATTTCAGGAGTTATGGTAAGTAGATAATATGTCCTAACACTAATGATAAATACTGTATGTAGATTCTGTATAAACACTATTGGTCAGGACTTCGCCCAACTGTTTACCGGTCATCTATCGGTTTTAAACACAACAATAGGACAATCAAAGATAAAGGAGTGTGAACATTTAGGATATATACAATAACTGATGCTCAGTGGATGAAAAGGGATATTATACCAGAGATACACCTTTGCAAGCAATGAAAGCCCAGATCAGACGTCCCAAAAGGCAGCTTCCGATCAGGGCCCACACTTCTTGCCTTACATACAACAGTATCCCAGACACACATCCAAGTAATATACTGGACTATTTCAAATTGCAGGGAAATTAGGGTAAGTAGATAATGTATCCCAATACTAATGATAAAGATATATGCACTATAAGTCTGAACTGAGTCCACACTGTTTACCACTCAACAACTGGTAGTGATAGTTCAAGACGATCAAAGTAAGCGGGTGTGATTATTTAAACCGATACGATAATTGGTGCGCAGCGGATGAAAAGGGCCATTATGTCACAAACAGACCTTTGCAAACAATGTAGGCCCAGATCAGACGCCGCAAAGAGCAGCGTCCGATCAGGGTCCAGACTGCTTGCCTTACTTACAGCAATATCCCAGACACATCTTCAGGTAATGTAATGGACTATTTCAAATTTCAGAGCTACTATGGTAAGTAGATAATGTATCCCACTACTAATGAGATAGTCCGATGGTAAGAGTAAGGTAGATGAATCAGCTCGGCGTCACACCATCATGTCCCATAAAGCAAAGCCCTAAACTGTCTCACTGTTAATAAAATGTACTAGTTTGAGACTTTAAGTAAATGCTTATATCTGGGACATGTAGGCGAAACAAACTGAGTTATCCATATTTAAGCGGACCAATAGTCAGCAACATAAAGTAGATATATTGCAAAATTATGAATGGAACACAAATACTATGTCGCTGCAGTATTACAACTATACTTCACAACATTGTTTAAGACACGCTAGCTTCGCAAACAGATCAGGCACTAATACAGAGGTGTGTGCAAGGCCGTAGTTTCCGAATCAGTTCCACCTGCTGCAGTTTTCTCACCCTGAAGTTGAGGAACTGGACCAAAAACAGCAAGATCAGCTTCTCTCGTAATTCTGTGTTTAGTGCCTGATGAGTCGCGCACAAGAATATTGCCGTCACTGGACCACGCGCTATTCAAATGCCTAAATTTAACCATCTGTCTTGCTTTGAGTAGTAACTTGCGTCTTGGTTTAGTGAGGTCTTCATTAATGAATACACCAGTGTATCCGGATTTTTTGGTTTTGGTGCGAGCACCGTAGAACTTTCTGCGGGTGCGGTAAGATAAAAACTTGACAATAATATCGCGAGGACGACTAGAAGATGCGATCTGCTTTCCCACACGGTGGCTTCTTTCTATGTCATCTAAACTCACGTCAGCCTCTATCGCCCTCGCCAAATCTATGATGTACACATCAGTATTTTCATTTGCATCCTCAGGCACACCAGCTATTCGAAGACAGTTGCGTCGGCTGTATTGTTCTGAGGCATCAGCTCTAGCTTCAAGCATTTCCACTCTATCTCGTAGACTCTTGTTTTCCTTCTGCAATGCTTGTATTGTTGAATTGAGACCCGCTATAACACCATCTACAATGGATTTTGCCATGTCAGACATTTGAGGCTCAAATGTTTGTCTGAGAATATCAGCTATAGTTGTTAAGTCTGTTTCTTGCAGAGTTATTGTAGAAGTGGTCCCAGATGTCGCCTGTTGGACTCCTGCATTATTAATTGCTTTCTCATCAGCCATAATTGATAAGTCAGAAGTGACAGAATCAGACTGTTCAACAAAGGATTCCGACTGTTTGTTATCTTTAAGTGATGATAATTTATTCTTTTTTAGCTCTAACAATTCCTCAGGCGAACTCAATTCTCTTTTCTTGCTGGCTGGCCGGAGAGGGGTCGACTTAGAACTCATAACACAGTCATAACACAGTTTCACATATGACAGTACTTATCTTTTGTTGTGCAGTATACTATAAAAAAAATTTGGCATGGAGCGTACTTGAATATTACTCATGATTGTTTGGACTTTATAAATTTACATTTTACCGCTATATCAATTGTATCATTGTGTTTAAATGTATGCTTGAAAACAGTGAAAAAGCAAAAGTTTCATTCACCTTGATTCACAGAATATATTCATTTTAATCCATAAAACAAGTTTTTGATCAAGAATCCTCCTAAATAAAGCAAAATTAGTTCATTTTGGAATCGAATGTCCCTCCGAAATGAAAACACAACATCCCACCATTTTGATCACGTGACATAGCGTTTTCACCCCATGAGAAATCCCACTCCAAACCATTACGGACCCACCTCCCCCAAATCTGTCGACTTCTCGTACGCAAGCGTCAGAATATCGCTCACCAAGACGTCGATACACTCGTTGTCGCCTATCTGACCGCTGAAGCGAAAATCGCTGACCATTACACGCCGCCAGTCAGCCAGTTGAAACCGATTTGGTGCATGGGCACGCAGCCATTGCATGCGGCGTTGACGTCGCCTGGGCGTAAGGTTCGGGCCCACGTAAGGACGGTGTGGACGTAAATCGAACTCTCGCAAGCGATTTCTGACTGTCCTTGGACACACATGATGGCCACGTGTTCCGATAACTTCTCTTGCGGTCTCTGTCGCTGTCCTTAACCTGTTACGAAGGTGTACAAGACGTATACGTCTATCTTGACGTTGCGTCGTAACGCGCGGACGTCCGCTCCTAGGACGGTCAGTTAACCTACCGGTAGCTCTAAGACGCTGAACTAAGCGCGATATCGTCGACTCGTGCACCCCAAATTGCTGCGCGACGTCACGTTGCGACCGACCCTGCAAAATTAGAGCAATAGCTCTACCCCTATCCAGTTGCGATAAGCGTACCATTTCTCTCAACAAATTCAAACAACAAACGTTTTGTGCAACCGATACGAATGGAACGAATGTTCAATTTGGTAATGTGTAAAAGTCTCTACCACGCGACACTACCCGTGCAGCACGGATATAACGAAATTCAGGTACAACGATATTGTGTAGCCTGTGTTCACGCTTCAGTGATTTTGTGTGATCCATACACGGGGAAGTACACTAATGTCACCAACTACAGAAAACTAGATCAGTTTGTTCACAAACAAACTTTCAGTATTTAAAAATTTGAACTTGCGTTTCTTTTTTCCCCAAGTATAGTAAAAACTTTGTGACGCATTAAACATGTTTCGTTAGATCTGGCACTAAGTCACACAGACATTGTGAGAATTCCGATTGGTTTGCTTTATTTTGTTATGAAAGAGATTTTATGATGCCTATTACATAAGCTTTAAGCTTGATTAAGCTCTTAACTCAACTTCCAGATATTGGGACGACCGTTTGAATAGTCGACAATTCTTACTTTGAAGGACTCGTCACTTAAATTTATCCTAATGAAATGCAATTAAACAATTCTTCTGATATCGAAGATTTGATTTTTTTAATTTCTAACGGTTTTATTTCCTCTAATCTTTATGACAAACGCGACGATTTTGATTTTGACATTGTTAATTTCCGTTTTTTGGATCCCCGTGATGTTTATATTTCTCAACATTCGGTTTGCTAGAGTATCAAGCTGACTAATGCTCGTAACAAAACTGAATGCTAAACTTCTCCGACAGGGGTATCGGTATTTTTCTCAGTTTTATTATTAACATTAATGACTGTTTCTCGGCTCACCGGGGCTCTTTTGCTCTTTTGTTGTTTGACAACTCAGGGATCTCCAAATCACGGTAAATAGACGTTACGTAGCCTATCTGTGCAAAAATGCGTTTCTGGAGACCTATTTATTCTGGCAACGTAGCCTATCTGTAATAAACAGACCACGACAGAGAGGGAGGACGGATTTGGCCACCAAAATAAAAATATTTACAATATAAGTCACACTGGGCGGAATTTAACCAGACTTGCTACATGACCTCCCCACATGGTAAGGGTGTGCGAGAGCAAGTCGGTCGGTCCATCCGTCCGTCTGTCCGTCAGTCATGCTATTAGCAACGAGCACCTGACCATAAAACTTGTGTCACAGGCGTAAAACTAGTCAATCAACTAGCGACGAACAAAATCCAATTTTTGACCATCTTTTAACAATACAAGAAAAATATTTTAGGTCGAATGGTAACCCTGCTGAAGTGGAAAATGAAAGCACGTGCATTTTGGATGGCAGCTATACACGGTATATGTTGGTGCACCCGGGGGTGCACCTAGCCTTCCATTTCGTGGTAAGGAGAGGTACAAAGGAACACCTATGGATACTCCAAGAATAAGGATTGCGGCTCTATGGCATTAAAAATCATGAAAATTTAAACCTGGTGATTAATGTCCATGATGTTATTGGGGTGGTTGGGTGAGGCAAAGATGTCGTGTATCTTGCGTTACCATGGCGTCTAACTGATACTGGCTGACAGTTGGGCAAGGCCTGCTAACCTTGCAGCAGGTAAGAGTAGAGGGGCAATGCTTTTATTTCTTCTGTTTCTTCACTTTCATTCATTTTCCTCTTTCTACCCTCTCCCTTTCTTCCATCTCCTCTACTATCTCTTTTATCTCTTTTCCCTTTCTCTGAGAGACGAAAGAAAATGTTCCACAAGGGTTGACGTGTCGTTAAACCCCAATACAATCAATCAATATTTTTAATATATTTAAACATCCTAACCAGGAACTTTAATTTTCATTTTGTGTCCATTATTACGCGTGTAGGTTGTCTTAAAACTTTCTAAGTTTTTGACAGTTTTCGTGCGTTACAGCTCTATATATGTTTGTTTTCAGCAGCGGACTTGCCCATTAAAAACGACGCTGTAACATCTCAGACCCAATACATTCTATTGGTTCCGAGGTAACATCGGATGCGCTCATTGTGATTTATTTGTGCATTCAATTCAACAAGCCCCCGCTTTCGTGATACGGTCAGTTGCCCCCCGCTACCCACCCCCCCCCCCCCCACTCACCCCCACAAAAAAAAATAAATAAATAGTATTACTCAACAAGTGACTGCTGGAGCAGACCTATTTCTCGGGCGATTATAAAACTGAACAAAAAACCACAACAATTCATAAAGAGTCCATGTATGTATACAAATAGGTTTCCTAGCCATATTAACGTTTAGGTTCCATTGTCAGAAACAAATAGGATCACTATCCATTCATTTTTTCAAATTTCACGCGTTTAAGTTGAAATGTAAATACTCATTAGACCCATAGATTGTAATCATATATTTGTTCAACAGATATTTTCGATATACCACTGAAAAAAGGATGGAAAATGTTTTAGAACTGCTGAAAATGATGTTTTAGTCACCATCTGCTAACATGCCCGATCCAATTTCTGTGGCTTGTTTAAAGTATTTCTCCGTAATTCGTGAGACTAACACAGTTCAATTTCAGCAAATAAATATTGTTAGAGTTCCGTAGCATTGAGGTTTTATTGATATAAATGGCCATAATTATTATTTGCCTTACCTTTTCAACGTCCTACTTGCCGTTTTTATTGTTTACTACAGATAGGCTACGTTGCCAGAACAAATAGGTCTCCAGAAGCGCATTTTTGCACAGATAGGCTACGTAACGTCTATATACCGTGCAAATGTCTCAACACGTTGCTTCTGTTGTCCTCATCTTTGCTTCATTATGAACTACAACTCTTGATTGAAGAGAGGTCTGTGATTAATGATCATACCTACCCTTCAGCCACCGTTTGCTGTAAGTGTTAAGGAAGGGCAAGATAAGCTTCCTATGTCATATTGGTATATCAGGTAAATCATTAAAAATTCGAATGAAGTTTTCAATAAACTAAAATCCAGAAGTTCTCGTGTATTAAATTTGTCTACGTATGATTTCACTACACTACCTCATAATCTTATAAAAGAAAAAGATTTATTTGAATGGATATTTGATGGGGAAGGTTTCCTCGAGCTTGCATGTAACGGAATAAATGCTTTTGTTTTTTACTTCCGATGGATACGAATTGCGCACCGCTTGTGGCTGATTTGTTCTTGTTTTGTTATGAAAGAGACTTCATGATGTCTCTTTCTGAAGAAAAGCAATCTGAAGTTATTGAAGCATTCAGCTCGACGTCTAGATATTTGGACGATTTATAATAAATCAGAATAAAGCAAATTCTTCTGAAACTGAAACCCCGTTTTTGGATTTGTATTTGTCTATTTTAAATGGGTTTATTTCATGCAAACTTATGATAAACGCGATGATTTTGGTTTTGAGATTGTAAATTTTCCTTGCCTGGATGGGGATGTTCCTCGTCGAGCATCCTACGGTGTTTGTATGTCGCAAATAATTCGGTTCGCGAGAGTCATATTACTAACTTCAACAGTCGAAATAAATTATTAACTACTAAACAGGGTTATCGGTACCATAAACTGCGCAAAGCCTATATAGACGACATTTTGATTTAGTTTCAAAATTCAGTGTTGGACAACATTGAATTTTGAACATCTCTTCTGCAACAAGGCCTATCGGAACCTGAATTTTATGGTGACTTTGAATATAAATTCAGACAAAAATATATTTTAGCACTCAAATTCTAAAATCATTCTTCGATATATAAAGAATGGGAACTACATAAATCTAATACGGCAGACTGCATGCATGTTAGTTAACGATCACGGTTAATAACCTTGCTTCCCTCTTTGATTGCCTCGCCGGCGGGTTGGACCTCAGACTCAATGACGGCTCCGGCCTAAAGATGTTTAGGTAAGTCTGTTGGTGCCTGATGCTCTGGCTCTGGTCGGGTCCACCGGAGTCCAACTGTTGGTTTTCTTTTGCTTCAGCATTTCAGTTATTTCTTGTTGTCGAGCCCTCATCGTTGTTATGCCCAATATCCGTTCGTCATTGGAAATTATCAAGTAATTACTTGATTTGATTTTGAGGGAATTTTGTGAAAAATTGACGTAGTTACGGCCCTTTGCGGTTCTGGGCATTTTGACCTTGTCAGCAAGATATCTTAAAAGGTAATTAGGCTAGGGTCTTGAAATTTCATCAGCTGGTTTGAAATGATGTGTAGATTACCTGATGAGATTTTGAGGGAATTCCGTGAAAATATGGCGTAGTTATGGTCCATTGCGGTTCTGGGTATTTGACCTTGTCAGCAAGATATCTAAAAAATGGTTGAAGCGAAGGCTTTGAATTTTTTTAATATTATTGGGAATGATGTGTAAGGTAACTTATTAGATTCTTAGGGAATTTTTTGGCAAATTGACATTGTTATGGCCCTTTAGACATATTGTCAGCTGGAGTCTTGAAATTTTTTATGCTGATTGGAGGTGATGTGTTGTTATTCTCATTATGCCCCGAACTTCAAAGACGCGTCAGCATAAGGCGTTTACGTTTCACAGTTAATCCGTTATGCCAGAACCTGTTCAAATTATCAGGACTTCATCGAGCGTGGGAAAGTGCTCACTACAAAGTTGTTGAGCCAGGGGTATCAAAAAAACCAAACTGGTAGCAACACTTAAGAAGTTCTATGGGAGATCA
Source organism: Anodontia alba (assembly GCA_964016985.1). NCBI lineage: Eukaryota > Metazoa > Mollusca > Bivalvia > Lucinida > Lucinidae > Anodontia > Anodontia alba. Next base: position 77,774,151 of record OZ024831.1, read on the forward strand.
TGATCTGGTCAATCCCTACAATGTGGCAGTTTCCAGAATTGTTTCTGATGTTTTTGCCACTGACGCGCCATAAGTATAACTTCCAAAATCCCGGACATACGCTTCTACCGATATTTCCTTCGTTCAGGCCTATTGGCATGGTGGACGAAGCTTGCTAACCAAGTAATGCTTACTATCCGCGGACGCCTGATTACACCCTTTATTCTGGGGTCCATGTCTGTTGGTCTGAACATTCTGATTCGTCATTCGTTTACGGATTAATGAGTTTGGATTATGGCTTAGGTACCATGACCGCAACTACTTCTGAGGCGTTCGTCCGTCCATCCGTTCGTCCGTCCGTTCATCACGCTTTTTGATTGAAATTTCTTATGTGGATTTCTCATGAAAAAATAGCTGACATGTATTTTTTCTCGACAGGATTATGCCCTTTTCCTGAGTTATGGCCCTTTGAAAAATATAGATGAAGTCTTGTCAGTAAAATATCTCAAAACCTGTTAAAGCTAGAGCCTTGAAACTTGATGAATAAGCTGGTAGTGATGACCTGCTTAACTTTAAAATGAATTTTGAAAAAAATACTTCATGAGTGACAGCACTTTGTAATTTTGGGCATTTTTACATTGTCAGCAAAATATCTCAAAGACCATTGGAACTAGAGCCATCGGCTCGGTTAATTGTTATCTAATGTTCCACTTTCCTTTGTGTTTCTTTTAACAATTATATAAGTTGGTTATATTCAATAGGGTTTGGGTCACAGTTCCCACCTTTTTGGGAAAGAGTTGCCAATCGTTCATTTTATGGCTGTTTTTTTGTATTTTCTGTCTTTCCCCTTTTTTTTTTTTTTTTTTGTTTCAGGGGCATGTTGTGGATCTGATCAGCTCCTGAGTTTTCTTATTTGCTTTCATACATTGTAAATATCGTCACCTTAAAGCAAAACTATGTTAACTGTTTTGGAAAACTTTTCAGGAGAGGCAAAAAAGAAAAACAAAAAAAAACAACTGTCCTATGTTTTCATGTATGTATTTCTACATATATATACGGGAACTAATAGGATACTGAATGAAACAAAATATGTTTTTTATATTCCATTGATCACCAAAAGAGATTTTGCTAAATTACTACTTATAATAGCATTGCAGAAGTTACCTTAGTTTTGCAATTATATAAATCTCAAGTGTTTCTTAAGTTATTAGTTTCTTAAAGACTCCGCTTTCCTCAAAAATAGACATTTTATCATCCAAGAAAGGTTTTATAAATTGATGTACGCTATTAATACAATCATAAAATATGGCATCTGACAGCCTTTAAAATTTCGTTCTTGAAATGAAATGATTTTTTGTAGAAAGGTTTTATAAATTGATGTAGGCTATTAATACAATCATAAAATATGGCATCTGACAGCCTTTAAAATTTCGTTCTTGAAATGAAATGATTTTTTATCGTATTTCTGAATAAATGTTGATAACTTTAATTCAGAGATAGGATAAAAAATATCATTTCAGTTTTGAGCCAGTTCCAAAACGCGAAACTAATAACCCGTTTATATGCATAATTTTGCCCCTAGGGGCAAATTTACCCCTACGGGCAAATATACCCCTAGGAACAAATTCGTCATATAAACGCATTTGACCTTGGGGGTAAAATAAAATACTGCTGCTTCAGGGTAGGGGCAAATATTTGCCCTTAGGGGTAAGTTATGTTAATATGTTTGTAATGGTTCAAAATACATGTATATCATGTTCTTTCTGCCTAATTATTATTAATATGAATCGAATAGGTGCTACCTATATCCCTGAGTCATCACTTCCTCCTCTCTAGTGGGGTGGCCAAATTCATCTTTTTTTTTTTCAATGATCAAAATCTACTCTAATCTAATAAAAAAATAATGCTGTTTTAAGCATCCCCTCCAATCTCCAGATGAATGTTGTCCTCTCGAACTTTGTGTCAAAATGATAATAAAGTAGACATTCTAAATACACAAACTTGACATTATGACATTGCCTTTTACTGTTACCGCATTCTGAAAAAAAATCAAGAGAAACTACAGATCAACATTGTTGTTCTGAATGCCTTTTTATCGCATATTATGGATCCTCATAGGTCCTGAGTAATGCATATATGATTGAGCTAATATTAATTTTATTTATTTCTGGCTTTGTATTTTAATCTACATGTTAATAACAAGAATTATTCCTATTTGAGCAATAGTTAACCCCATTTAAACATCAAGGACTTCAACTTCACTGCAGTAAGTCCCTGGAGCCCTCGTTTTCAAAATCTCAGAGAAAACCCTGCACTCTTATAAACCAAGCTCATATCTGAGCCTCCTTCAGCTAAATTGGATAATTGAACAAGTAGTTCATTATCACAGTAGGCGCTGACCACCAACAGTTGCGACCCCAAGGTGTCTCAGGATAATAATGAAAAACTGTTAGCAGGTTTTATGATTTTTTTTTTTATTATTTTTCTTTTATCATTCATGATTTATCTTTTCTGAACAATGCTTGGATCCATGTAACAAAATAATTTATCTTCAAATATATTTCAAATATGTTCATATATTAAAAGTTGCAAGTGCACTTTGATAACAATTTGTCTTATGCGTTCAAAGTAATAATACTACTTGAAAACAATTACAAAATGAGCTGCCACATGACAAAACTAACAATTGTGCTTGCGGTCCCTGCGAAGACTCCGACGGTTTGATTTGATTCTTCGCTGTGCAGTTAATAGGTACTGATGCTTTCATGGACAGCAAACTCTAAAAAAGCTAAAGATGTTCAGCAACAAAGTTGTAGTGGGCAACCTCCGCAAAACTTCTCCAAAAGGTCAAATTAATTATAGATTTTCCCCAAAATAAAGAAAGAAGGTTAAAAGCGTGCTTGACATGGATATCAATAGAGTCGTCGTACCGTATTATTAGAAGTTTGTTAAAAACTTACCAAGAAAACAGTAGCCAGGATTTTTGTAACGAAAATGCCTAAGAAGTTTGGCAGTAAGGGCTTTATTACGGCAGTTAAAGTTACTAAGATTTGAAGAAGCCCTGGCGAATCTAATAAGTTAATATGTATACCCCATAAGAGGTACGTCGGGGGACGCGATATCGCCATCTAGAAAAGGGAAATTGACTATATCAGAATCAAAATCATCCCGTTTATCATAAATATTTCCAGCGACAAAGCTGTAGAAGTAATCTAAGCGACTCATCCAAAATGCCTCAGCCCTCAGAGTTTTGATGATTTATTAAATATCGACAATATTTACTTTGATCAAAAGGTGGACCGTATATACCCTACAGAACTGCAATTAAATAAAGCCAATTCTTCCGATACCGAGGCAACTTTTTTAGGATTTGAATCTATGTACAGTTTCCACCAAAATTTATGATAAAATCATTGTTGATGGTTATGCTTCACTCTTTAATTGCACGAAGGCGGTTCGGGCCTCGGACTCAATGACGACCAGTGGGTTGGGGTTTGACTTGGCTCGCTGTGGTTCAACTATTGTTTTCATTTACATTATGCGAACCGAATTTTTATGTATTTCTGATTTAAGAGTAGCATCGGGACCCAAGGTGAAGTTGGCTTGCTGTAAAAGTGTTTAAACCCCCCGGTGGTTTATTCTACTGACCGTTCTAAGGCGGTGGTCTTACTCTTTGTTACTTTGTGGTTTATTCTACGAGGAGGCGATTTGTTTTATGTCTTACCTCTGTTCTTGTGTTTTTCAATCCTTTTAAGCATTGCGATTACCTCACTTGGGGAAGAGAGAGCTAATCTTAGTGCTTTTCGTACGTTTGTTCGACTTGCGCTTGTTTCGTTCTGTCTGTTTCCTCTTGGTGTCTGGGAAGGGCTGCGGTTTGTGATTGTGGCACTCCCTGGACTTTTCTCTTACCTTTTTTTTTTTTTTTTTTTTTTTTGTTGCAGTGTTTGTTCGCCTAGGATGAAAGAATTTCGATATAATACTTCGAACAAGAAGGCAGCCCCTTACCAGCTATTAGCTCACTGACGGTCAATGTCCGTCGTGCGTTGTGCGTCGTCCGTCGTGCGGCGTCAACAATTTGCTTTTAAAGCCTACTCCTCCTACACCCTTAGGCCAACTGACATGAAACTTGGTAAGAAGCATCGGGGTGTCTTGTAGATAAAAAAATTGCTGAAATCGTTTTGATCGGAATCAAAGATGGCCGCTATGGCGGCCATCTTGAAAATCTATTTTTCGCTTCTGAACCAAAAAGCAAATTGACTTGAAATTTAATAGGAAGCATCGGGGTGACTTGCAGGTAAAAAATAGCTAAAATCGTTCCGATCGGAAATCCAAGACGGCCGCCGTGGAAATCTATTTTACGCTTCTTCGCCTGAACCAAAAGACTCGATAGGAAGCATCGGGATGATTGTAGATCAAAAATAGCTAAAATTCTTTCGGTCGGAAATCCAAGATGGCCGCCGAGGCAGCCATCTTGAAAATTTATTTTTCGTTTCTTCTCCTGAACCAAAAGGCCAACTGACTTGAAACTTGATAGGCAGCATCAGGGTGACTTGTAGATCAAAAATGGCTAAAATTGTTCCGATCGAAAATCCAAGATGGCCGCCATCATGAAAATCTATTTTCGCTTCTTCTCCTGAACCGAAAGGCAAATTGACTTGAAACTTGGTAGGAAGCATCGGGAAGACTTGTAGATCAAAAATAGCTAAAATTGTTCCGATCGGAACTCCAAGATGGCCCTCATGGCCGCCATCTATTTTTGCTTCTTCTTCTGAACCGAAAGGCCAATGACATGAAACTTGGTAGGAAGCATCATGGTGTCTTGTATTAAAAAAAATAGCTAAAATTGTTCCGATGGGAAATCCATTATATCAGCCATGGCCGCCATCTTGAATATGTTTCGCTTCTCCTGAAACAATAGGCTGATTGTCTTGAAACTTGATTCGAAGCATCGGGGTTGGCGAGTAGATCAAAATAGCTAAAATCATTCTAATCAGAAAACCCTGGCTACCGTCTTAAAACTCTATTTTTCGCTTCTCCTGAACCGAAAGGCCAACTGACTCTACTTTGTAGGAAGAATCAGGGTGAATTGTACATAAAAAGAGCTAAAATCGTTCCGATCAGAAATCCAAGCTGGCGCCATGGCCGCTATCTTGGAAATATATTTTGCACTTCTTCTCCTGAACCGAAATGCCAATTTATCTAGTAATCAGATGAGCAACACAAGACCATCTTGGCCCTCTTGGTGATATTTAGGGAGGTTGGACAGGTTGGGGTGGAGAGGGGTGGACGGGAAAAGATACCTACTTACCTTTATTTCCCGCTCTTTCACTGGTTCAAGTACATTTTTATTATATTTTAAAATGAGCTCCACTCAAATAAACAAAGCGAATGCCCAGGTCAGTTTCTGTAACCGTACAATCTGATCAGGGACTTCGCTGTTGGTTTACAGAATCCCTGAATAATGTAGAATGCATCGATTTTCATGTATATACCAAAGTCCCTTATCATATTTACTGGCTGATCTGGACGGCTTTGGCCCAGGAAGCACCTCATCTCACTGCTGTCTCAGATAAAATAAATATATAAAATAAATAAAATCTGGCAGGCTACATTTTCGAAAAACTTTTCACCCTTGAAAATTGTGGGATGAGCTTCCGTCCCAATGAGCCCAATGGACGAATTATCACAAGCTCACCGAGATGAAACAGAGTTTAGTTGCATGTCCCTTTTGTTAGTCTTAAAATCGTTTCCGCTCAGAAACTTGAAAACCATTTGAGATATTTTCACAGACTTTACAGAAATGTTTATCACTAATGAGCCGACGTGCAGAACATAAAAACCATAAGTGTTGTTTACCTGTTTTGGGATTTATGGCCTTTATTTTGGTCAAACAATTGTGTCAAACATAACTTAAAAACCGTTTGAGATATTTCACGAAACTTTACAGAAATGTTTACCACCACCATGAGATGATGTGCTTTAACTTTGGTTTTTGAAGTTATGACTGTTTGAACATGGTAAATAGTGATTTTGATCATATACTCATGTTCAATCTGTAACTTGAAAACACTTTGAGATATTTTCAAGAAACTTTATAGAAATGTTAAGCGCTATGAGACAATGTGCAGAAAATAAAAACCATAACAATGGTGCCAGGGGGCGTATGCATATGAAGAGACTCAGTCAAACCGAGTCTCCGATTTTCGTGATTTTGTGTGTTCTTTGTTTCAAAAGGCAATCCTGTTTTACTTTTATTTTACCTACCTTTGAATGGTGCAAATAGTGATTACGGTCATATCTACTTGGTAATTTGAAAACTTACTAGATATTTTCATCAAACTTTACGGACGACATGAAAAACACAAGAACCATAACATGTTTATCTACTTTTGCTGTTACCGCCCTTGTAACATAGTGATTTCGGTCAATTTTTGTATGTTCTGTCACCTGAAAACCTGTTTGTTCCGTTGAATGTTGTAAATAGTTACGGCCCTTTCAACATTGTAAATAGTCTTGTGTATTCTTATTTCCATAATCACTAGTTACCATGGTCAACTTTAAAAGTAGGGAAACCCTGGTTAAGCAGTACTCAAAAAAGGGGAAAACTTCTGACATCTGTTTTCATGTAGAAAA